>JZKD02S1257809.1:37708-68051 GCA_000966675.3 Picea glauca
AGACATTTCAGAAGTACAATGCTTCAACTGTTGAAAGTATGGCCACTACAAGAATCATTGTCCCGAGCTAAAGAAAAGGAAGGAGAAACACGAAGCATCAGTTGCCAAAGAAAAGAAACCTACAAAGAAGACTAAGCAGGATGAAAGAGACTTCTTCTTATGAAGGTAACAATACTCTTCTTATTTCTTGTACATATCTTGTTTGCATCATCTCTGCACATATCTTGTATATCTATCTCCTGAAAGATACTGTATTCCAAGAAGAACTATACCTATGGAAGAACAACAAGATAAGGATTGATATCATTAGATAATACACATGAAAGGATGAAATACGCTGAATCAATCATGAAGAGACTTAGAAGAAGAAAAGATATAAAGAAGTCAGCAATCAAGAGGAAATTGGAAAAAGACTTATGCAGAAGACAATAAGACGGAAGCGCAGACTCTGTTAGACGGAGGGATCCGATTATATATTGCTGAAGACAATAAGGATGTAGACATAAGCGTGGACTCTGTTAGACAGAGGGAGCAAATTATATGCACTCATACACGAAGCAAGGATTAGGAGGGAGCTAATCCTATGATCCATTGAAGATGATGAAGTATATATCCATGATAGCAGCCATGAAAGGCAACACGTGTTCAGTTCGACCTTAGAAGAAGTCTTCTTCCAAGAGTAGCCTTAAAGTATCCCTGGTTGTCCATCCAGATCCGTGATCCTATGATGAAAGAAAGAAGTGGAATCTTTAGGGCATGGAATCTATAAGAAACTCCATGCACCCTAAAGCTAAAGAAAAACATGAGGAAGAACATGAATATTTCAAGAAAGAAGAGAAGCCTGAACAACCAGTCATTGCATCAAGAATCACAAGATTACCAGCCTAATATGAAAGCAATCAAGCAGAACTGAAAGTTGTGATGAAGAACAATGTATGGAAGACTTATGAATGAAAGCATTGCAAGATCCAAAACTAAAGGTTCTCCCAGACGAAGGGGGAAGACTATGATGATTGCCCGTTCCGGTAAACCAAACATTCCTCTACATGAGTCATTATATCATCCATGGGTTGGAGTGCTACATCAATATGAATGCAAAGACTGTTCTCCAGAGAAATCGAACAAAGAACATATGAAGAGCAACCTCAAGACTTTGAGGCATACCAGAAAGAGACCCTTGTATACAGATGGAAGAAGATAACTTGGTGAAGAACTTCTAATGCACAACATAAGAAGATAACAAGATAACAAAGATATTGTATCAAGATGATTACTCAGTAGATCAGATCTCATGATGACAAAAGAAGTGCCACATGGATATGTTCCAGTGTTCCAACAATGATATACTTTATTGATCAGAGCTACATGAAGCCTTCAGAGAAAACCAATGCTCCATAACAAAGTACATTTGAAATCAAGCATTACATTATGTGATGAAGTTCAGAAAGGAGAAAGAGGTTCTCCATTACATATCTCCACAGATGAGCAGATAAGTAGACATTTTGGTAAAGCTTCTGTCTCAAAAAAAAAATGAAGAGTTTGCGTACTCAAGTTGGAGCTCGTGGAGATGACTTCCTTATTGAAAAAGGAAGAAATGACTCCCAGGTTGGGAGGGAGCACTGATATGTATTGATTTATGGACAATCATTTTTCAGTTCGAAAAATGGTCTAGGATGAGCAGTTTCATTTCCAGTTCGAAAAGTGGATTGAGATTTCTTACAGACAACGATTTCCCATTGTGGTTAACATGGGAAATGGTCCAAATTGTTGATGTATCATAGACAGCGACTTCCCATTGTGGTTAACATGGGGGGTGGTCTAGGGTAGTCTCTCTTCTTGACGATTACTCAAGAAGACTAGTCCACCTCGCCGGACAATGATTTCTCATTGTGGTTAACATGAGGAATGGTCTATTTTGGAGGTTGATACAGGACCGTCTTTTCCTCTTGTGGTTAACAGAGGAAATGGTTCAGACAATCATTCCTTAGGGTTTATACGTTCTCTCCAGGGTGCACTTTGATTAGTGTAGGAGGAATGGCCCAGGGCGGGGAATGGTCCAGGCTCAACAATCAGGGACAAACATTCCTTAGGGTTTATGCATTCTCTCCAGGGTGCACTTTGATTAGTGTAGGAAGAATGGCCCAGGGTGGGGAATGGTCTAGGTTCATAAATCGAGACAATTATTCTTCCTTGCTTGAGAAGAATAGTCCAGACAACTCATCATTGATGTTTTACCTTTTGAGGGTAGATATTCTTTCAGATCTCCCAGGTGTGAGTGAAAGATTGGCCTAGATGATTCAGTTTATATCATAACATGGTTTTTTTGCAGGTTGGTATCAAATGATTGTTATGAAGACTGCATGACAGTAGATGTATATTATTGTGGTGGATGTGTTCCACTGTTTGTGACTATATGCTACTGATCAAGTACTTGTGTGCTACTTGGTGTGGTAGTGTACCACTGGATTGTAGTTATGTACTACTATGGATAGACACAATTGTGTTCTATTTTGTTCTAATTGCCTTGAAGACTATCAGCAGTTTATTGGAAATAAATTGTCAGCCAGATGAATAATGAACAGAGATTTTCCAGACAGAAAATGGTGCAGAACATTTACTCTTATAGATTAGAAGAATGGCTCTTGTATCTCTGTGGAGTGAGCATCATGTCTGATTACTCAGATAGAGTATGGTTTCGAGAGATGATGCAGTTGATGATGATGATGGTGCTCATGACCTAGTCATGATCTAGTCTATATAACTATGTTGATGCTATCGGGTGAATGGTATGTTTTGTGCTCAAGACCATTACCTGTAATACCTCCCTAGCTAGGAGGGACTGTTGATATTATGGTAGTTGTGGGGGTATTTACCTCCACGTGTAAACCTGACAAGGATAGAATACTCCGGGAAGCAAGAAGAAATCCTAATGAGTTCGCTAATAACCCTAGAAGACTTGTCGGCTCAAGAAGATAATTTATATTAGGTTATTAGCCTCCAAGAAAAAAAGTTGGCCAGAAACAATAATATATACTGAATAGACAGATACCCAGAATGAGAAGTCGACCCAGGCAGTTAGCCAGAATTAGTATAAATACAGGAGGCCAGTTCTCATTCTGGCAGGCAGTCTCAGAATTGCAGAGCAACACTTGTGCGCATTGCATTTGCCCATTTTATGTGCAGGTTTGGAGGAAAGCTATCGTTGCAGCTGCTGCAGCTAGCAGTTACGCTTGGACTATCTCTTGGCTAGGGTTTGGACTATCTGATCAGCTCTTGTTGGTGCGCTATCCTTGGGGAAAGGTGTGCTACCCTTTGTTTCTCTATCTAGCCTAGGGTTTGCTTCCAGAGTGATTCTCTGTCAAGGTTAAGGTGCTCGGAGGGTGGCTTCGGCCTATGGTTGGGTGACAATAGAGATATTGTCAATGGTAAAACGAGCACATCCATTATATTCTAACATGTATTATGTTCGGCGTTCCCTTCCCCCATTTTGAGGGTATGCTAGTACCTTTATAAGAGTAAGTTTCTACAAGCTACATAATTTCTTTCAAGAATCTTTTGAAAGACCTAGACCCCACTTAGGTTAACTATTTGTACTAATGTTTTAAGGAGGTATATCCTCATTCGAACTCCATAATTGAATTGTTTTGCATAGCATGAACTCTTCACAAGAAACCACATTCTATCTTTGACCATCGAATGTGATGGTCGATCATATTTTATGCTTATCAAGCTATCATTTAGATTTTTGTTTCCATTTGTAGAAAAGGTGAGAGTTGTTTTGCAAGATTCCTCCTTTCCACCATACAAATCATATAAGACCCATGCTTCATACAATGATTTAAACACTACTTTTATGTTGTTTTTGGACAAATGGGAATATATTCCTTCCAATTCCAAGTTAAGGTGGTTTGATTCACCCTTCAACTCAATACAAGATTGTACAATTCAAGTAGAGTTGTTGAGACTAAAAACAATTAGTTGAACACGTGATATTCTTTTATTAGTTGCAAAGAGTAAATTGAAATCATTGTCGGTATTTTTATTATTATTTAAAAGTTGTTGAGTTTCTAAAGCTAAAACTAAAATTGAGACAATGATTGCTTCAAATTGGAAAGTATTAAAATTAATATTGATATTTTTATTATTACTTATATTAAAACAAATATTTATATTTTTATCATTATTTATATTTATTGTTAATTTAAAATTAAAATTTAATTTAATAAGTGATTACCTCCCATGTAAAGGTATTAAATATCTTAATAGTGGATAACAATTTGCAACTATTTAAATAAAAGAGTGTTGATACCTTGGCAGAATTAGATACCTTTCCAAACCCGAAAAGGTATAGCTCTGAATTGACCTGGGGGTGGTTCTTTTCAAGAAGTGAGTGATCTATACAGTTCTTGTCTTAGGTAAGGTAAGCAATTTGACTAATTGCAATTTTTTTTAATAATTTTTTGTCCTAATAATTTTGTTGGTGATCTAATAATTCCAGACTAAGCTTAACTCACATGACTCGCATGCAGTCTACTTAAAAGTTTGTCAAACCACATAATCCTTTCTTACCTTTAGTCCATTGGCTCGGTCCTAGGTTCCATGGTCCTTGTAAATCCCTCTTCAATTCTGCATCCTCTCCAAGGGTTATGGGCTCTTCTGCACCCTCTTGCAGTTCTACCCAACAAATACACTAGAATTTTGTCTCTTCAATCTTCTCCAAGGGTATAACCTAGTTTAAGACAAGAACCCTCTCCTCTCCGGTAGCTAGCTTCTTCTCCTTTGTCCAATGGCTACATGTGTTTCCCCTTTACTAGTTGTTCTATTTGATCCAGAAGATGTTCCAAGTGCCTAGGTTGCCCAACAAACCCAGACAGTTGAAAAGGGAAAGGATTCAAGGGGTGATGATGATACCAAGGGAAAAGGGCAGAAAAAAGAAAATAAGGGGAAGGATTCGGGGGGTGATGATGATACCAAGGGAAAAGAGTAGAAGGAAGAGAAAAATGCCTTTACACAAGGGAAAACTTTGGAAAAGGATAAATTAACTGAAAAAACATATGAAGAACTATCAAGTGAGAAAACAAAAGGGGAAGGAACCAAGGAATCGACAACATTATGCTACTATTAGATACCTGTAATTCATATAGGTCAAGGTAACGATGATTTCTTGAATGACTATAATTCTTAAAAACTAGTAACCCAATATTGAAATTATTGATTTGAAATAGTTCAATAATAAGACTTGATATGGGTAATTGCCATGAACTCCCTTAAGTCATTTCCACCGCCTAATTGGAATCCTAAGAATGAGTCTAATCCTAAATATTGACCCAACATAACCACTATTGTTACAAAACACTGTGACCATTTTAACAGATATAGGATCCTCAAGATTCTCCATATTATTTGAGAAATGAGATGGCCCAATAATACTTAAAGAGGATTCACACAAAAAGATCTAATTGAAACCTCACTTTATTTGTTTAAACATTCTATTTTTTGGCGTTTTTTAATAAAATCCAATGATATAAATCTGGGTGAAAATCACTGGTTTTGTCTGACTTAGAAGAGCCACTATATTTATATTTTATCTGACTGACTTAGAAGAAGAGCCACTATATTTATATTTATATTTTATCTGACTTGGCTGAGTCATTTGTTTTTATATGACTTATGGGAGGCATTTTTTTTTTGTCTGACTCAGCCAAGTCAAACTCTAATTCGGCTAGTTAGTGATTGGTTGGTTTGGACCCGAAACCAACCAAACAAGACCTTATCAAAACCCTCATAACATTGATTTAATTCTTGGATGTTCGATTTATAGCTTATGACCCTTGAATGTGGGCGATGAAGCCACCGGATTATTGGCAAGCGACTTTTTATTTATTTTATGAAACGGTACATTATCCAACCAACAGTTTGGCGGTTTGAAAAATGCATTTGGTCCTATCATTTGTAAAAAATGAATGTATCAAATTTTGTTTTTAAATCTTAGTGATTGCTTTATTTATGTGTATAAGAACTATAGCCGACAAAAGATGTATCGGTTTAAAAGGATTTAAAATATTTAATTAAAAATTCGTCCAGGTGAAAAGGGAACTTATTGCTACTAAACATGTCAATTTTAGTTTTTTTTTAAGAGTGATACATTTTGTCCATGTCAACTTTAATGTTTAATGCTATATGATTTAATAAAATTTCTATAAATTTAATAAAAAAATATATTCACTAATTATATCGACATCTAGATAGACCAGTGATATCTATAGAAAAATGAAATGCATTTTCAATATGAAAGAGATGTGTAATCTATAAATCTGATTTTGTCTTTGAGACTTACAAAATATCTTTAATAATGATCTTTAAAGAGCAATAACATATCAGCTACTCATAAGGTGATACCTAGAATATTCAGAAAATGAAATTCCAGAAAGTATATTCAGAGAACTCAGGTCACTGTTCTAATGGTCTGAGGACCATCCACAACATTTGTACCACCCCAAACCTGTAAGTGCCTCTCAGGAAACATCGTTTCCACCTTTACCATCCGATCTCCCTCCCTGCAACTGTGCTGAATATCTAATTTTTCAAAATGGAGAGAGAGAGAGACTGACTGCCTTGTTCACCAGTGCTGTAAGATGTAAATTTCGAACCTGTGCTTTCCAGACATTCAGTCACAGACGATCTGTGAGTCTCCACAAGCCTTCAAGATTTTTATATTCCTTTCTAGGGCATTCTTAAGGATAATAGGGCCTGAAGCTCAATGAAGTTGTTTCTACTTCTGCCCATTTCAAACTGGAAGTAAACTTTCCTATCTGATGTGATGTAGATGAGACCCCTCGCTCCTCCCTGAAATAGATTACCTATGGAGGCTCATTAAAGAAACTTGTATTGTGTAATATCCCCAAGGATGAGCTCTAGTTGTATTTATGAATTGTAACATGTTTTGTAGGTTGGTGAGCCAAGCAATTATAAGTTATGGGCTTATGTGTTTATTAGGCCGGAGAGTCTAGGTGTTAAAGGCCAGGAGCCTATTTTGTACATGTAAATATTCATATTATTAATATAAAAACATCGTTGCGTGTAAACCAACCACGAAGAAAGAGTATGGGGGACTAAGCTCCACTAGGCTGGGTAAGGGAGAGGGAACTGAGAGGTTGGAAAGAGGGGCTAAGCCTAAGGGCTTAAGTCCAAGAGAATAATAATTTATTATTATTCCAAAAGCTGATTAGAAGGATATGTTTATATCCTAAGTTCCTTTGGGAGGACGGGTGACTTCCAAATGGAAAGGAACGTGCTTCATGAGCGACATGTTTCGTCTCAAGCACATGCAGTTTTAAGGGGACTCACTCATTCACTCACGCGGGGTGGGGGCGAGGTTCACGCACAGAGAGTTTTGGCTCTCACACTCTCACCATCTTTGCTATGCTAGACCAGTCTACCCCATCTCTCCTCACGAGTTCACTCACGCACTGAGCAAGCATGCAGCTAGCCAATTCCACCATTGCTGAACCCGTGGCCATCGTGCACCTCTGTAATTTACTGAGCCATCCCTTGCCTTACCCGACTTTGCTATTGTGGTTTGAAGAGGAGGATTGTCAAGCCCATGAGCAACTCTCTCTCCAAGTGAGAGAGGTTGTTGTGGATTGAAGAAGCAGGTTGTCAGGCCTGTGAGCAACTCTCTCCAGGCGAGAGAGTGTGCTGAGGAAGTGAGTTCTCCTGGAGGAAGTCCCGTAGCTACTACAGAGCTCTGAGAATTCTAGTCCGACGTATTGTTGAAGCCTCGAAAGGGAGGTGGAACAGTCGATGGACTCTGTGACAGTGAAGGTGTATACTCCTGGGGTGGGATAGGCATGTGGGGAATGAGAGTCTATGAGCAGTGGGCGTAAGTGGCTCTTAGGAGAGAATCCTTCGTCTTAAACTGTGTGACTTTCCTATTGACCTTGCCTAGCCTAGGAATCCCTTGCCCGGTGGAGTTTAGTCCCAGCTTGGGGATGACCCACTACTGAGAGTGATGAGCAGTGTGGTCTAAGGTTGGGAGGTTCGTGGAAGGTCTACACGTAGTTGGTGGTCTCCTATTAAAATATAAGTATCACTTTTATGTTCATTTACATGTGTATATGTACATGTGTTATAATTGATGAGTAATGCTTGTATATGCTGTATGTGTAGGCTTACTGTTAATTCCACATTAATCTGTGTATGGTTAGAATATGTTGTCTGTATGTTTATAGAGACAAAATATTTCCGCATGAATAAGTGGCATGAACAGAGTGCTCTAACTATTAATTGTGTTAGTTATGCATGCATATAAATGTACAAAATGGTATCAGAGCTAAGTGAAATCTCCGAGTAGTGGCGTTGCCTGGCCTGTTGGTGGCTGGGGATGTTACATATTGATAAAGTGATCCCACGATAGAGCTGGGACAGTCCTAGTCCTTTAAACTGAAGGCTTACCAATTTCAAAACTTGCTTCGATTTGCAATATAGGGCAAGTGGAGGAGATTTATATTTTTGAAATATTTCAAATTCCTTTGGAGACAAATTAACCATATGTAGAAGATGCCAAGAGATAAAATATCCTCCCTGTGATTATATTTAAAAACCGTTTTTCAAATACTTTTTCATTGTATTACCTTTCCTTAAATGTTAGCGATCAAATCTTTGATGATAGACTAAACCTCCAAGGCATAATGACATTTACAGAATAGATAATTTATTGTTTCTGCATGATCCTTACATAGAAAACATATTTTGGGACCCTCAAATGTTCTTTTCTGCAATCTATCTCGGGTAAGTAATCTATTTTCCAGTGCAATCCAAGAACATATATCCAAGCACATATTTTGGTCTTGAAGGAGCCTTTCTCTTCCATATCCAACACCGCCATCTTCTTTTATAGCCCTCGAAAGAGTCCTAAAATGTTCTGTTGCAACCAATATGTACCAATTACAATTATTTGCTTGTAGCAGGATTTTCTCCCATTCCAGCTAATCAACTTTCTCCAATATGTCAATGTTTGATCTCTGTAGCTGTACTCAGAATAAATCCCAAGCAGGGATGACAGCCGCTGGGAAGTTAAGACCTGAATTCCTCTTCCATGAGGACTGGTTCAAAACATCCTGTGACCCTGTGGCTAGGTTTGACAGAAAAATAATAACTTTGGAATGAGAAAACGAACTAGACACTCTAAAAGAGTGAAATCTAGAAAAAATAGGAGCAAACATTGACAGCGAGCAAGTATGAGTATTGCCTAACCATAGACTAATATGTACACTTATTCTATTGAAAGGTATATATAGAAATTTACAAGGTTGGAGAGAACGATCAAAGTTGAAAAGAATTCAGAGGGAAGAACTTACTCATTCCATCTTTTCTTTTTGTTCTAAGTTGTTGAGCTTTCTTTTACTCCCACTACATACTAAATACTGCATACACATTGAGCTTAGTAACCTATAGGGAAGTGCCTAGGCTAGGAACCTCTTCCTTAGTTAAGATTCTAAAGTGAGAAAGGCAAGGTTACTGAGGTGATAGTGGCCAACCTCGGTGGAAAAGTCCTAATCACAAGTGTGACTTTGGGAGGTAACATGCTCCAAATGACAACGGTCTCAGACAAAGGCCAAAGTGCAGATCAAAGCAGTTTGCAACATCTTTTCGATATAACCCTCGAATAGTTGCAGATTTAGAACAATAGCTGTGTCTCTACAGGAAAAAAAACCCATGATGAACAGTGATGGGCAACAGATTCCCACTAGACTTTTTCAAACAGTGACGCTAGAGATTTGACACGAGGGACAGAGGAAAAAGTGGTGGAAAAGAGATAGTCACTGAACTTTAAACCCACAAACATGAAAAATTAACAGAAAACACTAAGCAAATAAACAAAATTCAAAACTGAGAGAAACCATCAGCACAGATCCAAAAATTAGAAGAAAAATAAACACCTGCATCAGAGAAGTTGACATGGTATATAACGGCAGAGAATTGAGTCACTGCCAAAAGGAGAAAATATGGTTGACTATAGGAGACTAGCACTAAATAAGCGTTACATGCAAATCGTCAGAACACAAAGACGCATAAACTCCAAACTGTCGTCGATGCAAATGATGCATGGGGAAAACCTCAGAGCAGCTCCCCAATGCCATGGCTTTCTGATATCCGTGGCAAACTATTCCAAACCCTAGCGGCATTGCTCAAAAAATCAATCAAAGTAGTCAATGTTGAAGGGTGATATGAAAATATTGCCCTTCGTAAAACACTTAGCCCACCCCTTCAAATTTCGTTGTCGTCTCCAATAAACTCATTCAATTAACCAAAGGGATCAAACCCCCTTAACATATCTTGATATATTAAGTTAATGGCCATTTAGGTCAAATGGCTTTGTCTCAATTTGTAATGCTTTGCCATTATTTCCTTGTCTAGGCGATCATCAAGGATATATTCTTCTTATTCTTATTCTTTGAAGACTGCAGGATATCTTTGAGGCCTTATAACTATGACTTTGCTCATAACCCTATAAAGTTAAAAATGAACATTAGGTATTCCATTGCCAACTTTGCTCATAACCCTATAAAGTTGGATGAGAATGTTTTAGGAGAGTTGAAGTACTAATCTTCAGTGATAAGTTACCACACCGGAGGTTTGAAAATAACGGGGCAGGTAGCCTGAACTCTGGCATGACAGCTTGGCTATGAAACTTGGACAGTTTAATGCCATCCCTTCTATAATTGCTTTGCACAAAAACCGACACTTTTTTCTGTGTCATAGATTTCCTCCAACATCTAAGAAGATAATATTTTATGGAATAGAACAGTAAAGGCTAATTACAGGGATTTTAACTCCTTTAGTACAAAGATTGAGTTTGCAACCATTCTGCACTATGAAATAGTGAAAGTGTTGAATTCAATCTTCCATGAAATGGACACTGATGTGGTAATATGTCAATAGGATTAAGAGCAGATTTAACCCTTGATCTCTCCTGAAGGAGAATCTTTACATTTTTCAGCCAAAATTGATTTCACCCAAAGATAACATTGCCCAACAAAAACGCAATTGCCCAACAAAATAAACGCAAATAGTAGGATAGAACTAAGAAAATCCAAAACGTCCCAAGAAAACATCCTGATAAATATTCGTAGATCAAAACGTTATATAAGTGCATACTACAAACTGATGACATCCAAATGAATGGTCTATACCAGAAACATTTGCCATGCTTATTTTCAAAGCTATCTAAAAAGGGAAAGCATGTGTTCTTAATTTCATGCACTCCAATGTATCGACAGAGCAAGTGCAAATGCAAAATTTATTTACTTTTCATAGCAAATGATTTTCAACATGACAAGAATAATGAATTAATATCTACTCAATGTCTAAAGGGGTTGAATCTAATGGTGGAAAGTGAGGAGTTTGTGTGGTTGCACCCAAAGAGATTATATTAAATATGACCGGTGCACACATAAGTGGATCAAAGCCCACCCCCATGTCCTTCAAATTTACAAGTCACATAGGTTTAGCTCGGGTGATTGGGTAACATGTTTGTTATCCTCCCCACCCTGGTTCAATTCCCAAGAGTGACACGTCGGCCCATTGTGATAAGGTTAGAAGGGTAGACACCCCCAGGATAGAGGTCCACTCCAGTGTGCCTTGGGATGCCTTGGCCCTTGCTAAGTCACAAATTATTGGTATATCTGGCTTATGGTTATTGAATATACTCTTGGGTTATAGGGCAGCCAGTAAGTTTGATCCTGGCCCCAACCCAAATCACTCCAACGAGTTACCGATTCCCATTGTTAAAAAAATGATCTACCAAATTATCACTAGATCTTACCAATTCCCATGGTTAAAAAAAATATCCACCAAATTATCACTAGATCTACCTCTGCAAACCTGCTTTGATCCATTTGATCAATCAACCTGGCATCCATGAGAACTGGTTAGCAGTGGGTAGCTCTTTCTGCTGTCCTTGCCTACCCAGCAGCAGTGTAACCCTGCTAACACCGTAGATCCTTTTCACTATTTACATGAGATTTGGCAGTAAGAAGTAGAAATGTGAACACAACACGGAGAAAAATTCAGAATGCGAACAAAACAGAAGCCATCTAGGCAAACGTTGCCCAGATTTGCAGCCAAGATAATGGAGTATGGTATCTTGATCTTCCTTTCCACCCATGAGCTTGTCTCTAACTTCAAGGCATGCTTTAATGAAGGCAATGTTCAATCCCTTAGGTTTTCATACAATGCTTAGCTGAAATTAATTATTCTTCGAGTCCATCATAATTACTTCCCGTTCTTGACCATACAAGAATATGAAACCACTGTGGCCATGGAAAACCTATAAAGCAACCATAAAATAATGTACCACTGGCAAGAAAAATGACTTCTTTCGATCCTGAATTAATCAAAGCTTGATGAATTACTACATCGGCACAGCAAATAATCCTCCAACGAATTATTTGCTTGCAAAGTGCTTATGCTGTGATCCATGCTACTAAACGACACCATATCATCGTCCACCCCAAGGATGCAAAGGTGAGATGGGTTTTGATATCATGGCCCCCCTGGTTTACTACGATGTCATCCTCATCTGAAGTATTCGTATGCTTGATCATTGTATTCCAGCACCATGCCCAATCAGTTATATCATCTTCTCCTTGTAGTACTTTTAAAGTCTTCCATGAATCATATTTAGGTATCAAAGAGCAAGCAATGATGAATTCATGCGGTTAACACAGGATGTTTTGTAACTTTAAGAAAATACAAGAAAAATTGTACCATAAACTTTAAAGCTATTCTTGCAGGTTAAGAATACCCCTGAAAAACACACTAAGAGGTAGTAACTGTAATATACATTCATGGAAGTCAACAAACTCCTGAATCATATAGAAATGAATAGATAAAGATAAATTACTCAGCTCATGCAAGGCCGGTAATGAGGTGTTTGCCTTAGACAAAGTGTAGCAGCAAGCATCATTCTGTCCCATCTCATTTGTGTCAGAAACATCTTGCAAACATTTATCAGCAAGGTTTCTCATATTCCTGTCCTGTAAGAGCGACCTTGCCTGCAGAAGGTTAAACATGAGCCCATAAGTAAGGATAATCAATATAAATAAACATGGAGTAGAGAGTCAACTGTGAAAACCAAAACTTACCCACAAAATCAGGCTTTCTTGACCCTTGGGATTTATTGTATCGATTGGCTTCCTTCCAGTTATTAGCTCAAGAAGGACCATACCAAATGCATACATATCTGTCTTGTCATTAACCTTTCCATAAACAAAATATTCTGGAGCGAGATACCTGTTAAACTACAAATGCATACATATCTGTCTTGTCATTAACCTTTCCATAAACAAAATATTCTGGAGCGAGATACCTGTTAAACTACACTCACAATGAGTGAACAGTATGGTTACAAATTGGATAGCATTAATCCAAAACTAGCCACTTGAAACTAGGAATATGCTTACATACCCAAATGTTCCTAAAACATACCCAAATGTACTCACTTTGCTAGCCCACCTTGCATAGCCCAAATGTGTACCCACCTTGCTAGCCCAAAATCTGATAACTATTACAATTAAAACCACACTAATTCTGTTGAAATTTCCATTAGTGCAGAATTCCAAGTTTCAATTTAAAACTCTAGATCACCAAAATTTCTTGGAATACTTAACTGTCAAATTTAGTCTCGATGCTTCTTCCGGTGAAAGGATTTATACATGTGGTTCAAACTCTTCAGAAAGCAAGATACTGGAAGACTTCACATCTCCGTGAATGATAGATTGAGAAAAGCCATTACGCAAGTAATCTAATACTTCAGCTACTCCAGCCACTTTCAATCACACTGTCCAAGGAAGGACTGGCTTCTCCTTGCCTCCTGAAATAGCTAGGGCTATAATCAAATATCAGAAAAGAGAAAATGAAAGACCCTGCCATAAAATACATGACGTTGTGATTATTCTATTGAGTACATATCATCAAGATTCTCTTCAAGCTTACCTCTGGATTGTGGGGCACTCAAATTGCTCCATTTTTTAACAGGGTGTTTTTTTGACCGTCAAATATCATCAAGATTCTCTTCAAATTTACCTCTGGATTGTGGGGCACTCAAATTGCGCCATTTTTTAACAGGGTGTTTCTTTTACCGTCAAAGTTCCACCTTTTCCGGTCGTTTTTTTTAAATTTGACGATCTGGGTTATCTTAAAATTGGCCACGAACCCGAGAGACAAAGTTTCCAACACAGTGGTGAAACTTTGACTTCGGACATAGTTGCTACTAGATTTACAGTCCACTTCGACCAGATAAGTGAGGCGGTATTAGTGCCATTATCTCACGTCCAAAATTATACACCAGAACGCGGCTAAGGCCTTCTACACAGTAACCAATAAGTGTATTGATGTGGTTGTGCTTCAATGGAGTAGGAATCTCAACTTCAGAAAACTCTCTCTGTTTTGGGTGAAGAATTCAAGATTTTCACTGCCACCGATTGTCCATCAGGAAAAAGTCCTCTGTACACTTGACTCCAGCCTCTTGCTATAAAATTCCCGGCAAGAAAAAGGACGTCACACAACTGAAGTGGGTTCGCAGGATTAATAAACAATTAAAAGGGAGATTTTCCATTCAATACATAAGCACATAAATGAAAAACTCCAAGAGGAAAATTAGAAATGCAACCTGTTGAAAAGCCGGAAGTGGCAGATTGCAACTCCTGATATGTAAAATGCCTGCAGGTTTTACTTCGACAAAGACGCTCTAATCTCCTTGCAAATAATTTTCTTCTAAGTCAGTCATTTTGCTGACTGCAAAGAAACCCATCTTCTTCAGACAATGTCTGAATTGTTGCTATCTCATTTGAAGACCGAGCTTGTCTAATCTGTTCTTTCAATCGAAACCCTCCAGTTGTCTGTGTACGCCTATTTGGCAGCGGTAGTACCCATTCAACCACATATATCTGTTTTGATGTAGACTGTCGAATAGAAGGTTTGGCCAGTAAATCGGCTCCACGTACGAGGGGCCATCCAATAGAAGGTTTGGCCGGTTAATCGGCTTCACTTATGAGGGTACAATAAAATGCATTAGTCTAAACGTTCTATCTTATCTTTTTGGGGTGGTTTTATGTTAATTTTTTTCATTTGATTTTGTTCGAAATCTGATGATGAATGGTTGGATCTGCAGATTTTAGTGGTTAAGTTTGTATAATCTGAGTGTTCCATGGGTTTTTCAGCATGCTAAATCTATTTATGCATTCAAAAAGATAATTTAAACAACAAAAAATAGAGATTTTGTCCGGCCAAATCCTACCAGAAAACCCAAAAGGTAGAACGTTTAACCAACCCCCAATAGAATAATACTTTAGGGCTTGTTTGCAAAAACAAGATAAAAAAGTAATCACATCTTATCAACTTGAAGTAAATAAATATTCATTAATAGAAATGCATAATGTCAGTGACCCAAAAGTCTGTTGGAACAAAATGGATAGATCAACATTAATTGATATAGCACCAGAAAATAGAGATCTGGGGGGCATTTTCTACATATATTGGGCATCAAATTGACTAAAAATACAAATAAGAGTTTGGTCAAAAACCGGATTGAAGAGGTACTTGACTTTCAACTCAAACATGTGTACGAGACACATGACATGTTGTTCCATGATGAAAATTGGCTTGCTAGTGTAGAAATTTGGGTCTAACCCAGATCTTAAATGAACCTAGAATCCATAGAAAAAAATAATAATCTATATATGTGTTAGGTTGTTGCGACACAAGAAGATGCTTGTTATATATAACAACTGGAAGAGGCCCAACATTAGCAAATGATAACTCTAACAATTATGCAAATATGGATGCCTATGTGAGCTTGCAACTAACACTAGGTCGTTGCATTGGAAAAGAACACTAACACACCCACTTAAGCAAAACATAGGGAGTAAACATAAGAAAAAATTGAGTCTTGGCAATGAGGCCTTCTTAAGTACCCAAGTACATAATAGACTCTCACAAGTTGAGAAAATGAGAAAAATCCGTAGGAAAAAATCCTCTCCAAAAGAGAGAAAAATACTAGTATTGAAAAGGGCATTACAGATTGACTCTTTGATTGTTGCAAATTGTTACAAATCAACTCTAGCCACCGTAGGATCAATCCAAGATTCTGCCACATATCATCATCTCGTGTCTGCCACCATCCAAATCCTAAAGGTAAGAAAAATTATGTACCCTCTTTTTATTATCAATAGTTAGGAGATGTGATAATGTTGATCTAGTAGATACCCTACTGAATTTTTCCAAGCCTTGTTCTTCTTTACTCAAGGTTGAGAAAACTCTTCGGTTGGGGGGGAGCTTGCATACATAGCACAACCCTTCCGCTATATTTGGCGGAATGCAACTTATTTAGGTGGAAGATTATGTGAATCTGCAACGCATGCGAACCTGCAGTCACAAAAAAATCATGATGAGAAGATAATCATAAAACTGTGATCTATAATAACAATGATAATATCCCCATCATATTCATCACCACTATTGCCAATTATGATGCCCCTTCCAAATTAAAACATAATTTCTCACTTTTCATGTAATCGCCCCATCAACAAAACTTTTCATTTATATTCCCTTGCCATTAATCATCTCGACCATAGTCTCCATTTTTTCAACTCAAATCCCCTATCCTTTGACCTCCATAAATTGCAATCTCCAACATAATGGGCAGACCACCTATCAAAAGTGAGCTCGACAATGTCAGAATAATCACCCAAAAGTGAGAGGTACTCTGAATATTTGAAGATGTGGGATGGATGAGGTTTTTTGAAAGATTACAAGGGGGAGATAGAGAAGTGGCTATGGAGTTTGCATTGACCTACAATAAATAGGTTGTTGTAGTCTGTGGATTAAAAATACAGTTGGATGAGGAAAAGATTGCCAAAGTTACCGGCTTGTCACAAACTAGAGAAAGGTGGTTTGAGAGAAGGGCACCAACAAAAATTATCCGTGGAGAATTCTTACTAGAGAAGGTGTAATACCCCTAGGCCGAACCCCAATTGTAAATGTACATATAGGTTGGTGGGCCGGAATATTTTGGGCTTGAGTGTCATTGTAAATATGTTTTGAGGCCAGAGTGCCTGTGTGATTATTAGGTTGGAGAGCTAGAATGCTAAAAGGCCAGTGAGCCTATTATTGTAATATGTAATCACACTTTGATTATTAATAAAATACATCACTGCTGCAGACCAACCACACAAGAAGAACATGGGAGGCTAGAACTCCACTAGAAGAGAAAGTGAGCTAAGAGTCTAGAAAGAGGGGCTAAGCCAAAGTAGCTTAAGCCCAAGGGAATATTATATTATTTCCTAAAGTCTAAGTTATATGATATTTTACCTTAAGTTCCTAATGATGAGGAACGTATAACCAAGTGGGGACAAGGTACTTCCCAACATGACAAGTTTCAAGTTGGGAACATGCAAATATATTTGGGGAACTTAGCGTAATTTCTCATTATTCTTCCATCATTATCTCATCATTATAACCTTGACTCTTTCCATTTGTACCTTCCTGCAATCCATCTTTGGTACTGTACCTTGAGATCTTGGAGCTAATTGTAATCGATAAATTTGGTAGTCTAAGGAGAAGAAGTGGGTTGTCAGGCCCGTGTGCATTCTAAAGAAGTGGGTTGTCAGGCCCGTGAGCATTCTCTTCAGGTGAGAGAATTGTTAGGGAATTTTTTTCTTGGTGCATTGGGAAATAACTACAGGGCTCTAAGACTTTTTGTCTGGCCTGATGTTGAAGCTCTGGAAGGGTAGTGGGATAGTCGAAGGACTGTTAATAAGAGAAGGGGTACACTTCCTAGGGTGGGACAAGCTATGAGAAATGAGAGGTTTTACTCTAGTTGCAGCAATTGGCACATTGGCCTGAGTTTTATTGTGTTGGATATCCCTTAGCCTGGCCTAGGAAGCCTACCCATATGGAGTTTCTAGCCTCAACTCGAGGGTGACCTATTGTTGAGATTTTATGAGTAGTAGAGTCTATGGTTAGGAGGAAAGTCTGAGGTCTACACACAATTGGTGGAATTATTAAAAGGATAAGTGTCATTGTATATGTGTTTTTATGCTATTATTGTGTGAATGCTTATGTAAAACTCTGCATTATTTTATTATACATGTTATGCATGAATTGTATGTTGTTTGCCTTGCATAATTGTTGCATATGCAAAATATGCCATTAATGTAACACACCCGACCCCTGAGTACCTTTCCTAAGGATGGGGCATTCAAATTTTTGTCTTCCTTCTTAAATCGGATCCTCCTTTTCTGTCTCTATTGTATTTCTACTCGCCAAGAGCTCTCCACCAGTGGTCAACGTACTCCTATCAGGGTTCAAGAGCAAGAGACATGCTCCGGTGAAGGTTCTTTGGGCGTTCATCGGTTGGGATCCATGTAGCATCCACATGAATCCATTACCAAGTTTTCTCCTCTCGCAAGGAACATCCATTCATCACCTAAGCCATTGACGGGCTCAGTATTCATCTACTATACTGACTATAGAGGGATTCAACACTTTGACGCTCTGACACTTCGGCTCTGAATGCCTCCTTACTGTCTACGCACTTTACCTCTGGAGTCCTGAACTCCCGTAAACTTGCCACGTGGCTCTGACCTTCGAGCCTTTTGTTCTATCTACAATGCTACGTTCTTAATCTTCTGGAGTCCCGAAGTCCCGGACTCCCGGAGTTCCGGTTACTTCACCAACCACTCTGGTTAGGCGGGCACGTACCTGGGGCTAACAAGTAGAAGGGACCAGGGGTGACACATGTCATATATCAATGGGTCTATAGGGTATGTGATATGAACGAATCTAGGTGACTCGTGGCACATCAAACTTGGGCCCACGTCACCCTGGGTGACGTTACTACGATATGTCACTCCAGACTGATTACCTTCTAACACCCCTCAGATCTCATGGTCAAGATCCAACCACATCTACGACTCTTGTTACTTCGTGACTCTGACCTTTGGGGATTTTGACATTACAACACCCATGTCCTCCTGAAGCGGTCAATGTCGGGCTGACTACATCGTAAATATGATAGCTAGGAAGGAACCCGAAGCCTCCTTAGACCTACGGTCCTGGTCACTTCGCGGCTCCGGCCTTCAAGGGTTTTGGCGTTACACCCACTCCATTCTCCCAAAGAAGAACTTCGTCGAAGTACCGTTTGTGGGTCCCTCCTCCTAAAGGATCAGAGGACAAGCAGGGCTCCTAATGATCTTCCCCAATTATACGGTTCTCTTTTATTTCGTAACTCCGATGTTTGAAGAGTTTCGTGCTATGGCATCTCCATTCTCCCAAAGTGGTACTCCGCCGAAGTCGTCGCGGCGTAGATCTAACGGTTGAGGGAGTTGGATCCTAGTTTAGTCAGTAATACAAGTTCATCTAACCACTAGGGTAACCGTCCGACGTCGATCGACCTTACAGGTAATTGTGACTCTCGGTCACCTTTGGTCGTTTTGTGACTATTTGGGTCGACAATACACCAAAGTCCCAGACTTCCAGACATCCGAAGCCAGAAAGACTTAGCTCCCTTAGGCTTAACACAGGGTTCTTGGGTATGGGTTAGATGAGTCCTTCTAAATTCTCACGAGTTAAACGCATCTTCCTCATTGTGAACTTGCTAAGGACTTAGGCACGGTGTCCCGGTTTCGCAGTAGGGAGTCTGAAGGAGATATCATCTTCATGCCGACATGGTCAGATTGATGCGATGCTTTCTATCCCATCCCTCCTACAGGTTTATGTCCCAAGACATCTCGAAGGCTAGGTTGGGGCATCTAGATGATCAATCAGAAGAATAAGTCCACAAGAAGATAAATGCATACACATAACTTGATCATTCATTACAGATACCATTCGTAGATGTATAAATACATGCATTCATTCATTATTCCATTTCAAAACACAAAGTATGGAAACACTTATCAAAACCAAATGATGTGATGCAACTATTGAAAGGGGTGTTTGTTTCCACCCAACCATAGGCTTAGTCACTCATAACGGATTTAACATTGGCCACCCCCGAGCTAGACCACGATGCTTTGAGAGATAATTCTTTCTTTCAGCTCAACAACAGTCGGGGACAGAGGTTACTCTCCTCCTCCCACAGGATCTTGGCAACAGGTTTTCTCTATACCAAGCAAGGAGGCATGCCTGATTACTTCCTCAGTCACTCAACACCCTCATTTATCGGCTTGTATCATGACCCTGCTAGCCACATCCTACGACTAGAGCATGCTCATTTCTCAGTTCTTTCTCGAACCCCAAATCTTAGTCTCTCTGCTCTATTTTTCTTCATAGGTCTTCGTCTACCCACCATTTCTTCCTTTCTTGCCTTCCTCAACAAGATTGTGTGTGGCCTGAATTCCTAGTCCATGGTCAGGTTTGAAATCCTTTCAAATGGACGCTCTACCCCATTCCCTCATTAACTCTTGAGTATGTCTTCCCACCTACCAACCTAACTGTAATTAATTCCTAGGTCAGAGAACTGTTCTGGTCCTGAGCAATTAAATCTAGCAAAGTACTGGTTTGGTGGGGGTTATCTCAACCATTCTTGGTTCCCCTTATCATCTCTTTCATAGCATCCGTGATCTATCTTGGCAAACCCCCCTTTCAACAGTCATGCAACACTTATCCATTTTCTATTAATAACATAAGTTACATTCATTGACCCTTTATACAAAGGTTCCTCAAATCAAACATTCACACATATCGAGTTTTCCATAGTCTCTTGGCCAATATATATATATATATTTACAAACCAGGGGAAACAGGGGTGTTACAATCCCCTCCCCCTTAAAGGAACATCATCCTTGATGTTCTATATGTCAATGTGCTCTACATATACAAAAGTAAAAAAAAAAAGGGATATACTTGTTTCATGGAATCCTCCATTTCCCACGTAGCCTCATCTGGGCCAAAGTGTTTCCACTACACCTTGACATGTGCAATGGTTCAGTTCTTGAGTGAGGTTTCCTTCCTGTCTAGTATGCATTGAGGTTCTGGCAGGAGCTCTCCCTCAGGCTCCACCTGAATCACAAACTAGTCAATTATATGAATAGACTCATGTACATATTTCTTCAATAATGAAACGTGGAAAACATTATGTGCCTTCACTGTGGGAGGGAGTGTTAGCCTATAGGCTACATGTCCCACTCTATCTAAGATTTCAAAGGGTCCACAATACCAGGGTGCCATCTTGGCACAAGATCCCATTCTTAGGGAACTCTTCCTGGGTCTAATTTTGAGATAGACATGGTCTCTTGTCTTGAACTCTCTGGGAGTTCTCTTTCTGTTGGCATAACTATTTTGTCCATCATGAGTAGTTTTCATATTTTGCTTAATCTGAATCACTTGTTGTTCTATTTCTTTCAGCATGTCGGATCCGATTGTAATTCTATCCACTGGATTACTCCAACTGATTGGAATCTTGCACTGTCTACCATAGAGGGCTTCAAAAGGGCTCATTGTCAATGACTCTTGATAATCATTGTTGTAAGCAAATTCTACCAAGGGTAGGTAGTACTCCCACTTCTTAGGTTGATCCATTACATGCATCCTTAACATGTCTTATAATATTTGGTTCACTCTTTCTATATGTCCATCCGTTTGAGGGTGATAGGTTGTGCTAAACAACAATTTAGTCTCAAAACCAACCATTAAGGACTTTCAAAAGCTTGAAGTAAATTTTGTGTCTCTGTTAGATATAATCTCCCTAGGCATGCCATGCAGTCTGAATATCTCCTTCATGAAGATGTTAACAATATTGGTAGAGGCTGTAACACCCTTGTTGGGTGTCGGTGTTCTATCTTAACTTGTTGGCATTCTAGACACTTAGCTAGATAGTCAACTATGTCCTTTTTCAATCCAGGACAATAGAATTGTTTCCTAGTGGCCGTGATCATTTTCTGATAACTTGGGTGACCAGTATATGGTCTCTTGTGTAGTTCATCCATTATGAACCTCTTCAAGTCATCACAACTTGGAATATACAATCTGTTTTTGTAGGTCAACAAGCCTTCATCCAACAGCTAATAGCCTTCATACTTTAGCCCTATGGGCTCTTGCTTTAGGTATGACGTCACAATCTTGAAAATGCATATGTTTCTTGTGGATTCATGACTCTCTCCCTGACATTCATTTCACAGGTGTTTACCGTTGCCAGGTGAATCATTTTTACACTTCTACTAAGGGCATCGACCACCCTATTTTATTTTTCTTTGATGTGTTTGATTTTGAAATCAAACTCACTAAGGAGATCCATCCACCTAGTTTGTCTAGCATTGAGCTTTGGTTGATCAAATAGGTGCCTCAACCCACAATGGTCTGTCATAAGTACAAATCTCCTACCTAGGAGGTAATGCATCCACATTTTTAAATCATGCACTATGGCAGCCAACTCTAGATCATGGGTCACATAATTGATTTCATGCTCATTCAATTTTCTGGATTCATAGAAAATTACACATCCTTCTTGCATAAGGAATCCTCCGATTCCTTCCTTATAGGCATCTGTACACATGAGAAAATCATTATCAGGGTCTGCAATCTTCAAAACAGGTGCATGAGTTAGAAGGTATTTCAGTTCTTGAAATATTTCTTCACATTCTGAGTTCCAAGTGAATTTAACCCCCTTTTTCTGAAGGGCAGTGATTGGACAACCAATCTTGGAAAATCCTTTTATGAACCTTCTATAGTATCGTGGTAATCCCATAAAGGATTTTATATCATATACATCCTTTGGGGTAGGCCATTCCATGATAGATTTGATCTTGTCAGGGTCTACTGCCACTCCTTCTTCAGAAATAACATGGCCTAAGTAATGGACTTGCTTCTGGAAAAAGTCACACTTGCTAAACTTAGCGTAGAGTTGATGCTCTCTTAGTACTTGAAGCACTAATTTAAGATGTTCTTCATGCTTCTCTCTGTTCTTGGAGTAGATTAGGATGTCATCAATGAAAACTAATACAAATCTGTAATGTTCCCAAGCCGATTTTTTTGCTTGGAATACTAACTGACCACTGATTTGTTTGTATGTTTGTGTGTGTTTGCAAGTTGGCCTTCCAAGTTTCGGCCTTAGGGTTATATTTAGTTATTAAGCATAGTTATGAAGGTATATTCAATGCAAATACAAGATCTAACCAATACACAAGATATGGAACTCAAAAGCATAGATCTGACCTTTATTATTATGAAAAGCAAGAACCTGATCCAAAGTGGATGCAAATTTGGAATAACATCAGATGGCTCGAAGAGAGAATATATGAGCTGCTACAAAATGCTCCTGATAAGACAAAACAAGCCTCCAAAGTCTGGATATATAATGAAGGTCAATACAATAAGAACCAGGGTCAAGTCCAACACCCCTGGCTGCTAGCACCTCCTACTGAATAGATGAGAAGACCAAGATTTAGGCCCAACTAAAGGTCTCCAAATAATTCCAAACTCCACAGAAAGGTAGATCAGGGAAAGTAGAAACCGTCCCTGAAGTCTGAAGTCCAGATGCCAAGTTTTACACCTCCAAACTGTTGAAACCCTAATCCAGGTTGCGCCCTCCTGAAGACTGCCAAGCTCAATATTTCGGCCCTGATGGAGAAGGCCTCCAAACACCCGAAAATATCTAGAAATATATATTGGACCACCACAAGATGCTGGAAGAAGTCTCAGGGTTAGATGTGCAGTATAACTCTCTCAAATGGGTTAACTTTGAATCACAGTTACACCCTCCTTCTCTAAAAAACGTCCCAAATCTCCAGATAATAATCTATCAGGAGTAACCCTCCAAAAATGCTCTAGGTCCGATGAACAAGGCCTTGCAGGTAATACCTAGATGCTAGAATGTCAATAGACCTTGTCACAAGGCTGGATCGAACTCCTCTTCATGAAATGATGCGCCCGCAAGGGTACGACCTGCTGCCCTCCTGGATCGATGATGGAACCTGTTAAGACTATAGAATGGTGTGGGTGGAGTATTTCATCCTTGATACCAATCCTGGAACAAGGTTCCATCATCACCACTTAGTTGTTCTCTAGGGTTTGTAATCTCAAAACCCTCAAAACTATGTGCTCAAGAGCCCAATAGCCAAATGCAATAATATCCAAGATGATTTGAGAGGTGTGCCCTAGGATTTCCTTTATACCTCTTTTATGTTTCTCAGTTGAGTTAAGTTAACCCTTAGGTTCAACTCCTAACTCAACCTCAAGCGCTCTATTCCTTCATTGAGTTACTTTTTACCCTTTTTACCTTTTCCCAAGTCAACTTCAAAATATAACATTGATTTAGATGACCTTTCCCCATGCTGCATGAGACTATGGTCTAGTGGGGATGAATAGACCACTAAGTCTTTCCAAACCTCTTCATCAAGAGGTGGGGGACATTATAGTCTCCCTTGCTAGAAATTGCTTGCCTACAAGCAATTTCAAACCTGTTTCCATTATCACATGTTCATTCTCCCATGTGGCATCCTCAATGGGAAAATCCTTCCATTTGATTAAGTATTGTCTGATGCTTCTCTTCTAGATTTTATTCTCTCGAACCTCCAATATTTCCTCCGACACCAGTACCAATTGCCCCTCTTCATATAGAGGTGGAAGCACCTCAAGTGGGGTGATGTGTTGGCCGATGGCCCTCTTCAGGCATGACACATGGAAAACAATGTGTATCATGCTACCCTGTGGGAGTTCTAGCTCATAAGCCACAACCCCTACCTTTCTATTGATCCTATAGGGCCCAAAGAACCGGGGTTGGAGCTTTTTTTCTCCACTCCTTTTGATAGAAGCTTGTCTGTACGGTTGGAGCCTTAGGTATACCAAGTCACCAACCTCAAAAGTATGCTCTACCCGGTGTTTGTCTACTTGGACCTTCTACTGATTTTGTGCCCTATGTAGATGATCTTTCAACTCCCTGAGGATGTCCTGACTCTGCTTCACCCAATCATGTACCATTGAGGCTCTGATATCACCAAAAGAAATATCTATAAAAGAGAGTGGGTCATAATTGTATAACGCCCTAAATGGGGTCATGCCTATGGACATGTGATAGGTGGTGTTGTAACAGTATTCCCCCAAGTGTAGCCACCTAACACATGCCTTCTGTTGCCCTGCTACATAATTCCCGAGGTATCCTTCTACCAATTTGTTAACTATTTCGGTCTGCCCATTAGTCTGAGGGTGATAACTAATGTTGGGGGTCAAGGTCGTACCAACCATCCTGAATAACTCCTGCCAAAAAGTGTTCATAAATCGGCTATCCCTGTCATTAACAATGGTTTTGGGTAGACCATGTAGTCTGAAGATCTCTATGAAGAATAATTCGGCCACCTATGTTTCATTGAATTCTATAGCAATGGAGAAGAAGTGTAAAACTTTAGTCAACCTATCCACGACTACAAAGATAAAATCCTTACCTTGCGCCATTAGTAATCCGGTGATGAAGTCCATGGAGATGCTCTCCCATTTATGGTCTGGGATGGGTAGAGGTTGTAGTAGTCCTGATGGATGAGTGTACTCATCCTTATTTTCCTGGCAAGTAGTACATTCTTTGATGTTATTCATCACATCCTCTTTGAGGCCCTTCCATGAGAACCTTTCCCTTACTTGCCTGTAGGTTTTGCCAATCCCTTGGTGCCCTGCCATTGGTGAGTGATGACATGCCTGTAGTATATTGTCTTTGAAGGTTGACTTAGGAACCAAAAAAATTCGACCATTGTAATAGATGATGTCATATATGACTCTGAATTTATCATCATGTATTTGCCCATCCATCAATTGACAAGCAAACTGATTTTTGGAATATTCCACCAAGAGGTGAGCCTTCCAGTCAACTGATATATCTGTCATGGCATAAACTGATGGCCTCCTAGATAAGGCATCTGCAAGTATGTTGTTTTTCCCTTTGACAAATTCAATGTCAAAGTCATAAGCATGTATCTTGCTGACCCATTTCTGTTGCCTCTCATTTAAGTCCTTCTATTCCAAGAAGTACTTAAGGCTGTTGTGATCTGATTTCACCACGAATCTTGCACCGACCAAGTATTGACTGAATTTTTCCAAAGCGTGCATGATATCCAACATATCCTTGTCGTAGATGGTGTAAAGTAGCTCAAGCCCGCTCAATTTTTGGCTCTCATTGGCAAGAGGGTGCCTATTCTGCATCAGTATGGCCCCAATGCCTTCTCCGGAGGCATCACACTCCAATGTGAAAGGTTGGTTGAAATATGGTAAGGCTGACATTGGGCATGTGCTCATTACTTTCTTCATCTTGTCAAATGTAGCTTGGGCCTCTTCACTCCATCTGAAGGTTCCTTTCTTAGTTAGATCGGTCAAAGGTGCACAAATTTGGGAGAACCCTTTGACGAATCTCCTGTAATAGTTGCAAATACCAAGAAACCCCCTCAACTCTGTAAGGGTTTTAGGTGTGAGCCACTCAACTATTGCTTGGATCTTATCCTGATGTACATGTACCCCCTTAACTCCAATAATGTTCCCCAAGTAGAGGACCTATGTCATCTCAAACTCACATTTGGACTCCTTGGAATACAAGGATTGTCCCTCCATGATAGATAAGATCTGTTCCACATGTTGAAGGTGTTCCTCCCACGTCTTGCTATAAATTAGCAAGTCATCAAAGAGTACAAGAAGATTCTTCCTCAACTGTTTGTTTAAGACATGGTTCATACATGACTGAAATGTGGTTGGTTCATTGGTTAATCTAAATGGCATCACTAATAATTCATAGTGGGCATAGTGACACCTGAAGGAAGTGTTAGGGATTTCCTCCTCCCTCATTTTGATTTGATGGTAACCAAAGTGTAAGTCAATATTTGTGAAATAAACAACCCCATGGAGCTCTTCCAATAGCTCATCAATCCTCAGAATGGGATATCGATTTTTAATAGTCTTCTTGTTTAGGGCCTTGAAGTCAATTCACATGCGCATGGTTCCATCCTTCTTCTTGACCAGTGCCACTGAAGAAGCAAAAGGGTTGGAACTTGGTCTAATGTGACCCATATCTAAGAGCTCTTTGATGGCCTTATCTATTTCTTCCTTGTACTTCTTTGGGTGTTTGTAAGGTGTGGTGATGATTGGCTTTGCCCCTTCCTCCAACTCAATGATATGCTCAAATCCCCTATCTGGTGGCACACCTGGTGGGATGGGTCCAAACACCTTACTATCTTTGTCAATGATCCTCTGGATTTCTGGTGTGTATTGAACCTTCCCATTTTTTTCC
This sequence comes from Picea glauca, assembly GCA_000966675.3. NCBI lineage: Eukaryota > Viridiplantae > Streptophyta > Pinopsida > Pinales > Pinaceae > Picea > Picea glauca. The sequence continues at coordinate 64,974 of JZKD02S1257809.1, forward strand.
ACACGTGCTGAAATCTTGCACTCCGCAGCATATACAATCTCCTCTCTCCCGAAAATGCCCTCCATACGCTTTTTTGTGACTACCCTGGATGTGTTTCCTATCATGCCTCTGAGGACTACCTCTGTTCCACACTCCTCTATGAAAGACATTTCCATGGTCTTGTAGTTGGTGGTGATAGGCCCCAACGTACTGAGCCACTATACCCCAAGGATTATATTTGTATCAGGGAGGTCCATCACATAAACGTCCTGTACTAGATCATGCCTACACAACATAAGATTCATCCCTGGAATGTACCTGTTACACGACATGGTTCTACCTCCTTCTACCTCCACCTTGAATCCTTAAAACTCAATTGTGGGTATATGCCTCCTCTGTAGCAATGTTGAGTCAATGAAGTTGTGAGAAACACCTCCATCAATGAGCACTGACACCTTTTCCCCCTGCAATACTCCTCTCATCCTGAAGGTGTTGTACTTGGGTACCCTACTGATGGACACCAATGTATCCCTCTCCTCTGCTACATTGTCGTGACTTGTAGCCTCCTCTTTTGCAGTTTCGGTGGTGTCTTCCTCCATGTTCTGGATGTGGCCGAAATCCTCATCCTCTTCATTATTCGATGTCACCTCAATGTAATCAGCTTGGCCACGACCCATACACTTGTGGGATGGGGTCCATGGCTCTTTGCATGTGTAGCATAGTTGTTTTCTTCTTAGTTCTCTTCTGGTGTTCTCATCCATCTTGCCTCTTCCCCTATCAAACCCCCTTGGGTCTCTTCCTCTTGGATTCACTGGAGGTCTTTGATATCTCCTTCCGGTGTTTAGAGGTGGTCTAGGCATAAATTTTGGTTTTGCAGCTGGCCCTAAATATCTCGTCCTCCAGATAACATCTTGCAGGTTGGTAGGCTTAAAAGTCTTAACCCAACCCTTCAAGGGTTCCATCAAATCCTCAGTGAAGAGCATCATGAGTCTAGACTGTGACATGTCATGCACCATGACTGATAGCCTCTGGAACTCCTCAATATACACCTCTGGTGCTCCTGTCTGTCTGAGCTGTGTGAGTTCCCTAAATTGTAGCTCTAGATCCCCCAGGTCAAACCTGTCAATGAGTCTCTAGGTAAACTTTATGTATGCCACTATTTGATTGTGGCCAAGTGTGATCAATCCATGACACCACCAATCATGAGCTTTGTCATCCAAGTACATGGTGGAAAACTTGATGGAATCCATCTCTCTTATAGGGTTAAGTTGCAAGTAAGTGTCTAGTTTTTGTACCCACACATGTGCAATCATCTTGGTCGAACCATCAAAGTAGGGAATCTCCATCTTCCCAACCCTACGCTTAAACTCATAACTACTCCTGTGGTACAACCTGGGCTTGTTTATGAAATTTAATCCACAGAATTGATCTAGGGTGATCTGCCTCTAAACTGGTAATCTCAATGAGTTGTACTCCCTGGAATATTGATCAAACAGATCATCAAACTCATCTAGGTGGTTGGGCTATGTGGGTTCATCTGTGAATGAGGGTAAGTATGGCCTAGGAGTAGTCCTGTTACCTGCCTATCCCTGTGGTGCTCCCCCTCCATGGCTTCTGTCAGAATGATGATAGGGAATATGTTCTTGCTGATACCTGTTCCCTCCATGAGATCCACTAGTTTCCTTGCTGGCATAAGATTCTGGACCTTTCCCCTTGTGATTCATCGCCATCAACATTTTTTCTATCCTTGTTTGGTTTTCATCTACCTTCCTTAAGGTCTTTGATATTTCATCTTGTCCCCTATGGTTTAACTCCTGGCTTTCCTGTAAGTGGTTGAATAATGTACTCTCTGTCTGATTTATGGATTTACGTAGTTCCTGCATTAAAGTTGCCAAGCCTTGTGGCTCACTATCCTCACCTGAACCCTCCATATTGGCTTCTACCTCACCTATTTGTTTCGTCCTTCTTCACATATAAATGTCACTGAATTTCTGCATGCACTAATCCTCACAGGATGGGAGGATCAAAGCTCTGATACCACTGTAATGTTCCCAAGCCGATTTTTTTGCTTGGAACACTAACTGACCACGAATTTGTTTGTATGTTTGTGTGTGTTTGCAGGTTGGTCTTCCAAGTTTTGGCCTTACGGTTATATTCAGTTATTAAGCACAGTTATGCAGGTATATTCAACGCAAATACAAGATCCAACCAATACACAAGATATGGAACTCAAAAGCATAGATCTGACCTTTATTATTATGTAAAAAAAGAACCTGATACAAAGTGGATGCAGATCTGGAATAACATTAAATGGCTCCAAGAGAGAGTATATGAGCTGCTACAAAATGCTCCTGATAAGACAAAACAAGCCTCCAAAGGCTGGATATATAATGAAGGTCAATACAATAAGAACCAGGGTCAAGTCCAACCCCCTTAGCTGCTGGCACGTCCTTCTGAATAGATGAGAAGACCAAGATTTTGGCCCAACAGAAGAAGATCTCCAAATAGTTCCAAACTCCACATAAAGATAGATCAGGGCAAGTAGAAACCCTCCCTAAATTCTGAAGTCTATATTCCAAGTTTTACCCCTCCAAACTGTTGAAACCCTAATCCAAGTTGCGCCCTCCTAAAGACTGCCAAGCTCAATATTTCGACCATGATGGAGAAGGCCTCCAAACACCTTGAAAATCTCTAGAAAGATAGATTGGGCCACCACAAGCTACTGGAAGAAGTCTATGGGTCAGATTTGCAGTATAACCCTCTCAAACGAGCTAGATCTGAATCACAATTGTGCCCTCCTTCTCTAAAAAATGTCCCAAAGCTCCAGATAATAATCTAACAGAAGTAACCCTCCAAAAATGCTCTAGATCCGATGAACAAGGCCCGACAAGTAATACCCGGATGCTAGAATGTCAATAGACCCTGTCACAAGGCTGGATCGAACTCCTCTTCATGAAATGATACGCCCCTACTGGAAAAACCATCAAGGGTACGACCTGCTGCCCTCCTGGATCGATGATGGAACCTATGAAGACTATAGAATGGTGTGGGTGGAGTATTTCATCCCCGAGACCAAGCTTGGAACAAGGTGAGTGGAAT
>JZKD02S1257809.1:83262-102200 GCA_000966675.3 Picea glauca
GTCATCTTTGCTGTAGCCATATTTCCAACAAACATAGGGGTCCATGTATTCACACAAAACTGCAAATGGGGTAGTGAAAATTCACAATAAATCAGAAATAATATTTATTATGTATTTAAAGGGCATAATGATGCATAAAATGATATATTGGTTAAATTATTGTTAGGGAACAGATAGAACCAAGCATAATTCAGTAGAGAGATCATAAACCAGAAGCATGGAAGATACATAGAGAACTTACAACTATGAAGATGAAGTCAAGGGGTTTGGTGTGAGCTTGGGAAATGCAGGGACATAATCCAATGGGCGTGGAGAAGGAAAAGAGGAGAGCATGAATTTGGTGGAGACTATAAATAGTCTGCAGAGATGTTCAGAGATATAAGGCTAACAATGAGAGGCTTATGAAATCCAAAGAGAAACAAGATAGATTCAACATCAAGATGTTGTAGAGCTTGGACCAAATAGAAAATAAAATGGACAAGGATATGGAATCAAGCAAGTCCATGAGTCATAGATATCCTGTCAGAAAGAAAATAATTTAGAAGTGAGGGTAGAAAACATCATCACTCACCTAGGCACTCAACTAGAAGGGCATACAACAGTGCAAGTATATCTCATGTCAAAAATCATAAGAGGAGGTCTTGGGTGGATGAACTACAAGGAGAAATGAATAAGAATAAAACTCCTACCTTTGATGGTGAGCACAAGAAAGATGAAGATGCAAAGGCTCGATTGTTGGGAATGAGGAGATACTTTCAGTTGCACAATTATTCCCGATAGGAAGAAAGAAGAATTTCCATTTACCAGCTGAAGGGAAAACCATCAATGTGGTGGGACCAATTTGTGCAAGTATAACATTGATGAGAATAAGATCACTTGGAGGCAATTCAAGAAGTACTTTCAGAATAAATACTAACCAAGCATTATTATGATAGAAAGATGAAGGATCTCTTTGAACTCAATCTTGGGAGTATGACCATGGACGAGCATGAAAGGATATTTTTATAACTATTGAAGTATGTTGACTTCATCAAGGATGAACAAGTAAATATTCAAAGGTTCCTGAGTGGATTGCCATCAATATTTAATGACAATATACAATATCATGATCCCAAGATGTTGGATGAAGTAATAAGGATATTTAAGTGCCTCTATGATCAAAATAGAGGAATACCAACTTTTCAAAAGGCTTGGGAAGCTAAGAAGAAAGGTAATATGGAGTAGAGGAAGAAGGGGAAAAATCCACCATTCTTCAGAAATAATTCTCAAGGCAAGCCAACTCCAAATGAGCCCAAAATGAAAGAAACATTGGGGAAAAGAACAAGGCAACCACCTATTAAATGTTGGGGTTTTGAGGGATATAACGTGTACAGAGATTTCCCTCATAGAGGTGAAAAAGTGAGGATTGTTCACAATGTACATAAGGTTGATACAGTTGAGGACATGGACAAAAGCATGCCAAGGATCCATGCAGCCCTGGACAAAAAACAAACTGAGTTTCAATCCCATATGATTGAAGTGGAAGGTAATATCAATGACACCGTATTTCTATTTTAATTGTTTCAAGAGCTAGTCATAGTTATATAGATCCTAAGTTGGTGGAAAGATTTCATTTTCCAAGAAGCAAACTTGGGAAATATTGGTTGATTCAGTTAGCTACATGGGCTAAAAGGAGAATTAATGAGATGGTTAAGGAATGTCCAATGGACATGAATGGACTAAGCACAAAGACATATTTGATGGTCATACCTTTGGGTTCTTATGATTTTCTAATTGGTATGGATTGGTTGGAAAAACATCATGCTATCCTAGATTTCTATAATAAGGAATTTACTTGCTTGGATGAAGAAGGGAACTTGAGGATAGTTCAAGGTATTCCAAGGGTAGTAACTATCAAAGAAGTTTCAACCTTGCACCTGAAGAAAATCTTAAGGAAAGGTTGTCAAATATTTGCAGCTCATATGGAAGAGACACCTAAGGATAAAGTGATAAGCATTGAAGACTATGTTGTCCTAAAATAGTTTTAAGATGTATTTAGAGAAATACTGGGGTTTCCACCCAAGAGAGATATTGATTTCTCTATAAATATGATGCCTAGAGTAGCCCTAGTATTCAATACTCTTTACATGATGAGTACTCCTGAATTGAATGAATTACAAATGCAACTTGGAGAGATTTTGAAGAAGGGGTATATATGCCCAAGTGTGTTTCCTTGGGGTGCCCCGATATTATTTGTGAAAAAGAGGAATGGAACCTTGAAGATTTGCATTGCCTTAGGCAGATGAATAAGGGGAATGTGAAGAACAAGTATCCTTTTCCAAGGATATATGATCTTTTTTATTAGTTGAAAGATGCGAATATATTCTCCAAGATTGACGTTAGATCATTCTATCATCAGGTGAGAATTAAAGATGAATATATCAACGAGACAACCTTCAAAATGAGGTATGTTCATTATGAGTTTACAGTGGTGCCATTTGCGCTGTCAAATGCACCAGTTGTGTTTATGTGTTTGATGAATGACATTTTCAAAAACTACTTAGATAAATTTGTCATTGTCTTCATGGATGCCATTCTTATCTACTCTATGTCTGAAGAAGAGCATGAAAAACACTTGAGGATGGTGCTACAAGTATTGAGGGAACATTAGATGTATGAAAAATTGAGCAAGTGCTCATTTTATCAGAGACAAATACATTATTTGGGGCATATCATCTCAAAGGAAGGGATACTAGTAGATCCTGAGAAGATAAAATCCATTGAGGGATGACCAATACCAAATAATGTCTCAGAGGTGAGATCATTCATGGGGCTTGCATGATACCATAGAAGATTTATTGAAGTTTTTTCAAATATTTCTCCCCCAATCACTTCTTTGCAAAACAAGGGTTTGAGATTTAAAAGGACTACATATTGTGAAAGGATTTTTCAACATTAGAAATATTTATTGACAAGTTCACCAATTTTGAGGATTGTTGGTCGAAATGAAGAATTCATTGTGTGCACTGATACATGCAAAGAAGGGCTTGGGGAAGTCCTTAATCAAAATGGGCATGTGATATGCTATAAGTCAAGAAAGTTAAAAGAGCATGAGAAGATTTGAGCTGAGGATCTACCATAGTGGTATGAAATATTTGTTTGGACAACCAACTTTGAATGCCAAACAATGTAGATGGCTGAAATTCCTCAATGAATACGAATTTTATACTAATCATATCAAAGGAAGGAGAAAAAGGTGGTAGATGCACTCAATAGGAGGGTGCATGAGAAGAATTATACAACTATTAACATGTATAGATCTAATTTGAAGGACATAATTCTTGAAGCTGCAAAATCAGATCAACATTACATGGAGACAAAATAAAAATTACAACAAAGTAATAATCAACATAAAATGCAAAATTACAACAAGGTAATAATCAACATAAAATGCAGGAGTATGAGTTAAAGGAGGATGGAATCCTCATGTACAAGGGCATAGTTTATGTGCCTAATTCTCAGGAGTTGAAGAATCCAATGCTAAAACAAAATCATAGTGTGCCTTATGTTGGACACCTAGAGTACCAAAAAATAATTGCAGCGGTCAAGAGCCAATATTATTGTCTAGGTATGAAGAAAGAGGTGGATGATTATATAGCTAGATGTATTGAATGTCAGAAGTTCAAGGATAAACATAGAAACCCAACTGGTTTGCTACAACCATTTCCCATTTCAGAGTGGAAATGGGAAGTAGTAATAATTGATTTCATCACCAAGCTACCGAGAACAATGAAACAACATGATTCCATCTAGGTGGTGGTGGATAAACTCACTAAAGCTACTAATTTATTCCAATAAAACTAACCCACAAGGAAACCAACATTGCATATATTTATATGAAGGAAATTTCCAGACTTAATGGTGTGCCTAAGGCAATTGTTTTTGATAGAGATCCCAAGTTTACATCAAACTTTTGGAAGGGATTATTCAAAGGATTTGGGAAAAATATGAACTTTATCACAACATATCATCTAGAGTCAAATGGGAAAACAGAAAGGGTCAATCAAATGATTGAATATATGCTGAGCATGTATGGGATGGATAAACCATCAAAATGGGAAGATTATTTACACTTAGTGGAATTTTCTTATAATAATGGGTATCAGGCCTCTTTAAAGATGATCCCATTTCATGCACTATATGATAGAAGGCGCAACATTCTAGTGAGATGGGAGTCAGGAAAACCCAAAAAAATAGAGTAGTGATTGGGCTAGAATTTCTCAGGGAAATGGAGGAACAAATGGTGAAAATAAAGTAGAATTTAAAGGATACCCAAGATAGGCAAAAAGTCTATGCATATAAAGGCATAAATCACAGAGAGTTTAAAGTGGGTGACAATGTGTTATTAAAAGTGAAGGCCAAGAGAAGTTCCATGAAGTTGGGAAACTGTTCAAATCTCGCAACAAGATATTGTGGACCCTTTAAAATCCCAAAGAGTATTGGTCCAGTTGCATGCATACTTGCACTACTTGCATCCATGTGTATTCATGTTGTATTCCATGTGTCTTTGCTTAAAAAGTATTTACCTAATGATATTCATGTAATTGATTGGAATGTGATTCAAATGAAGAAAGAATGAGACTTCCAAGTACAATCGGCATGCATATTGGATCAGAAGATCAAGTTTCTCCAGAATCAAGAAATAGGACCGATAAAGGTCCAGTGGACCTGTTATGGTCTTGAAGATGCAACCTGGGAGCATAAAGACACCATGTGGGAAGGGTACCCACATATTTTTAAAAAATTTTTTAAGATTTTGGATTGTACATGTGTATATAATGCACTTAGGACAATGCATAAATAAGGCAGAGGGGATTGTAATACCCCTAGGCTGAACCCCAATTGTAAATGTACATAGGCTGGTGAGCCAGGATATTTTGGGCCTGAGTGCCATTGTAAATATGTTTTGAGGATAGAGTGCTTGTGTGATTATTAGGTTGGATAGCCAGAATGCTAAAATACAACGAGCCTATCATTGTAATATGTAATCATACTCAGATTATTAATAAAATACATCATTGCTGCAAACCAACCTCAGCTCGTGGGTGACCTGTTGCTAAGAGTTCATGAACAACAAAGTCTATGGATGGGAGGAAAGTCTTAGGTATGCACACAGTTGGTGGATTTATTAAAAATATAAGTTTCATTGTATCTGTGTTTTTATGTTATTACTATGTGAATGCTTATGTAAAACTCTGTATTCTTTTATTATACATGTTATGCATGAATTGTATGTTGTTTTCCTTGCATAATCGTTGCATATTCATAGCATGCAATTAATTAAATGGTATCAAAGATGGAAATTTTGTGGGGCATGGCCCAACTTGGGATGGGGTTGTTACAATGTGGTATCGATGCTAAGAATATAGATAACACAACTCATCTAGGTGGCTGAAAATGTACTTGTGATATCAGATCCGTAAGGGGTAGAATTTAGAGGGAATTCGAAAATGCAATTGTGACATAAGTTAGTTTTTGTGTAGTGTAGCCCAACCTTGATGGCCGGGGACATTACACAACGAATCAATGGCAGGGATGGACAAAGGAACATAAAGAACATTGCTTCCATCACCCTATCCAAAAGTGGTTGTTTGTGTACAAAATTTCATAACTTGTGAAGGGAGATACAGTATACTATTCATATATCACTTCGAATTGTTAAGCCACCCGAGGTACCAAAGATGACATATTAACCTTAAATATTTCTTATTCATTTTTCTTGAAGTGAAATACAAGATGGTGAAAGAAGACAAGAATCCTAAGTCAAGTTTGGATCACAATGGGTTGATAAGGTTGATAATCAAAGACAACCTCATGAAGAAGGGTTAGATCTGGAACACCTTCCTAGAATTTGCATAGTCCCATGCAATTACAAAAGTTGTTGAGACTATAGAGCCAATGGGAGTTGACTCAGAGGAGAAAGAAAAATATGATGAAACAATAAAAGAGGAAAATACCACATAGAGAGATACCAATATGGAAAAGGAACTCTCACGACCCAAAAGTAGGATTTTTTGGAGGGGCATCCCAGCGGTTGAGCCCTCCAAAAGACCTAGAACCCAATTAAGGGAAGACTGAGAAGGAGTGATAGAAAAGGAGAAGAACGCTGAAATAGTTAAATTGGATAATGAAGAAACCAGATAAGAGGATCAAGAACCCATGGGGAATTTCCTAGAGGAGCCAGAGAAAATCATGCACAAGCATAAGAACAAGCATTCGACAGAAGAGGAAGAACTAGGAGAAAATTACGTAGCAAGGGATGAAGAAACTAATGTTGTAGGAGTTGAGTAGCCAAGAATAGAGAAACAAAAGAAAGGGAGGGTTGTATTTTTTGGTAAGTTCCAACCCTTGTTTTCTGAAAAGTATTTAAAATCCTGTAGAAGGTTAAAAATAATTCATAGGAGCTTAAGGAAATCATATGTAGTAGTATATGAAGAAATGACAATTGCAGGGGAGAGACATAAAAAGTTTTGAAGCTCATAAATTCCTGGACACATTGGTCCAAGCCACGGAGGAAGACATAGAATGGACATCTCTTATTCCACAGGTGGCAAAGCATAATTAAGATAAAGAGTAGGCATGTCTTCCAAAACTTTGTTTAAAGAGAAAAAAAATGAGGCATGTGAAGAAGATAGAAATGAAAAAGAAATCAGAGGAAAAATCTAAGGAATATCATGAGGAAAAACCAGAGGAAGAACCAAAGTAAAAATCAAAAGAAAAAGCAGAGGAGATTGAAAAGAGGATCCCTGAAGATGATGACGAAACCAAGATGGAAAAATTAGTAGAAAATCCAAAGAGACGGTTAGTTGATTTGAACCAAATCAACCAATTAGAGAGTGAGGTATCCTGTTGGAAATCAAAAGTGGAATGCATGGAAGAGAAATTGGTCTCTTTGATAGAGAAACAGAAAGATGGCGCATGCCCATGGGAAGCTAAGAATCTTGAGGAATAAGAGTATAATATGATGTTTCAAAAGTTGATTGCTAATGTCCAACAATTGAAGTGCGATAAGTAATATTTGTGTTTCTTTGCACATAAGATGAAAGACCATCATTTTCCTTCCCCTACTTACTCTATCTACTTAAAAGAGAAGGTAAAATCCTTCCATATTAGAGCAATCATTGTGGGGAATCCAGATTGTATTAGAATCCCAGAGCACATTATATCAACATTCTCCAAAAAAATGAAGAAGCTTAGGGGTTATTGTGTGAATGGTACCAACATAACTTGATAATAAGTGATTTCAACAACTGGGATCCAAACCATTTCGTCGAGGACATACAACTTAGGGCCTTCATTTCCTTTATGAGAAATCAAATCAAATGGAGTGACACTCTCTCTTTCGTGGATTTATTGGAATGAAATGATGAACTATGGGAAAGGGGAGCCACAAATCCAGCTAAGTTACTCACTGAGAAGGAAGAAATGATATAGGACCAACTGTTTGTAAAATCCTTTCAAGAGGCACAAGATTTGGTTATTCGAGATTGTGAGCAATGGATGACTTTGAACAAGTTAGAAACCCTCCTAGGTCTCAAGAGAAGGAATGAATCCTTGATAGAGGGACTAAAGAAAAATAACCCCTTTACCACCACCAGGTTTGAGATTGCATTAGACATATTTTCTAAGTATGTCCATTGTTTAAAGGAGCATGGTGTTAATTGGATTGGCTTGAGGTTTTGTTTTCCTATTTTATGGAATTCCTTATAGGATAATGAGAATGAGGAAGATTTTTGGGATATTGTCATCCAAAAATTGGGATATTATAAAATAGAAGAAGAAGGCCACCCTTTTTGTAATTGGAGTGCTACTTTCTTGGAGGCTCCATAGCTACAATATTCATATAAGGAAGAACATATAGATTTGCATGAGGACATGCAGTGAATTCAATTGGGGGGGGATGATGGGCCCCAACATTGTTATCCTTTTACCCAATTTTGGCATCACCCACATATTTTTCACTTGCCTCTTCTAGCATTTTCCTACTTTTTGTGCTCAAAATACCATTTTGGCCAGAGGTACTTATTAATATGCATTTTGTCATATTTTATTATCTATTTGATAATAACTAGGGAGGATTATGTACTTACAATTACCGTGAGGATGTTGTGGTCTATTTATACTACATCAAACTTGCAGCCAAACCATCAATGAGCTGCAGGGAAGCTATAGGAAACACATAGCCAGACTATTGATAAGCTACAAGAAAAATACAAAAATGGATGCAGAACCCTGATGTTGTAAAGGGTGCTTCCACTAGGATAAATAACAATTGGAACTGGATTCGATTTGGAAGTCGTGGAACCAGGGGACAAAACGTTTCCAAATGACAAGAACCATGAAACAAAATTGGGATTCATGGAGAGAGAATCCTGCTTATTTGAAGCATGTATGTGGCACACAATTGTGGTCTGCTTTGGATGTCACATGGTTTCAAATAAACACAAGCATGATATGTATTTTATATTTGAAATTAGTTAATAGTTAGTCACAGGTCATTGAATCATAAATCGCCTGTACTAAAATAAAGAAGACAAATAACTATTTGTTCATAGATGGTAAGACAACTTGAGAACTGTTGGTTCTCAATTATGGAACCAAGGGGCCACCTTAAAATTATACCACACACCCTTGTAGATAGATAGAGAGAATATGATGAAAAATTATTTTCCTGTATTATACTATTGCTTAATTAAAACTTGTTTGAACTTGGCTCCTGCTTCCATCTTTATGTGTGCTTGAAGTGAATTTGTAGCTATTGCATTCCTTTCCAGTGCTTTGTCTATGGAGATTGTGCCCACCTCCAATATGATAGGTGTCGTAGTGTTAGCTAAGTTTGTAGAATTTCATTATTTACAGTTTATGTTGAGAGTTTATGCATTTTCAATGTGGAGGATTAATTTCTTTTGCTTGGTAGACAATTCTTGTGTACTTTCGAATTGAATTGTCATTCAACATTTTATTGAAGTAGTGTTGTTTCCCAATAGATCAACCTTGTGTGGTGAATATATTTCCTTTGAAGAAGTTTGAATTTACTCTCAACTATGATTGGTTGTGTGATTTTATTATTCTTAATATTCTCAAACAACATTATCACATAAACATATCTTTATTTCTTTTGCAACTTAAATATTCTTGGTTATTTCAAAGTTAGCATAATCTCGTTAGTTTGCATTTGTAGTTATCTCTTTGGCTCGGGTTTATAAAATTTTAGACTTGCAACAAAATCCTCTGAATGAATGTGCTTAATGAAATAATTACATTTGTTGTTCTAAGTAATAATATTGATAATCTTGGCAAGGATTAGGTTTTCATTTCTAGCATTTAGTTAAATTTCCTTTCTTGCAATTTATTAATCAATTTCGTTTCTAGTACTTAGTTAATTTTCCTTTCCTACAAATAGGCAATCAATTTCCTTTCTATAAGTGGGAATTCGTTTTTCAACATAGTAGTTGATTGATTTCCTTTCAACAAGTGTGAGTTTTGTTTCCTTCAAATACCTTTAGTCAATTTATTTCATGCAAGAGTGATTGTCATTTTCTTTCCAAAGTTTATAGAGCCTTGCCAAAACTTGCGAACTTGTCAAAGTTGCCATCAAATGTATCTATCTGACAAAATTTTTGCATGATTTGAAAATATTTTAATTAAAAAGAAGTTGAATTTATCCATTAATTAACTTCATTTTAAAATAGAGCAAAATATGTATAAACAAAGTTGAATTTATCCATTAATTAACTTCATTTTAAAATAGAGAAAAATATAAACTTGTGAACTTGTCAAAGTTGCCATCAATTAAATGTATCCATTAGACAAAATTTCTGCATGATTTGAAAATATTTTAATTAAAAGAAGTTGAATTTATCCATTAATTAACTTTTTCAAATGAAAATTTTCACTTTGTATTGATTTGGATATTAACCAAAGTGGATACAATATTGTGTTCATACAATAAGAAAAATATGGCTAGAGCCAAGCATCATTCAGTAGATCTTGAGAGAAATCCAGTGCAGAAGGGGAAGATCCAAAATAGAGAAGGCAGGTCTGGCTGTACATTCGATCCTCACAGAAGTAAGAAGACAGTGAAAAACAATTTACCAATGACATTGTTGTACAGGGAAATGCAAGGAGTGAAGAAGTACAAACAACAAATGTCAAATATCACCTGTGAATTCACCTCCTCATTGAAACTCGTGCTGGATCAGTATCCTCAAAAATATTTGAGATGGATTCTGTCAATACACTAGAAGAGAGAAATGAAGTGAGGATGGCAATCATGACCACCAGTCCAGAATTGATATGATAAAATACCAATATGATCCATAATAGCTTTTTTGGATAGGATATCCGCCTCCGAGTTTTTCTCCCTGAAAATATGAGAGAAGGTGATATGTGTGAACCCTGTGTGAGATATTTTATTCGATCCTTCCAACATTCCAGAGCCGCAACATGAAGCTTTCCTTTCTCGTTTATCCAATCTATGATGATTTTTGAATCTCCTCTCACATGTAGATCCAAAATATTGTGTTGAGATGCCAAAAATAGAGTGCCCCAAATGCCAAGAAGCTCAGCTTTTGTGTTTGATCCTAAGCCACAGTTAAGGGTCCAAGTGATCCGAGAGCCATCACAGAGGTGGATCCTCCCACCAACTCCACATTGTAAGCCTGAGTTTTGTGAGGCTCTATCGAACCAAGCAATATTTCCGCTCGACTGTAGAAGAGGTTGAAAGAAGCGAGGGGCAATAATCATTTTTATCTTTTCCAGTTTTATGTCTCTCATGATTTGGAAGAAAATAGAAAATATAGAGACAGATACATCTTCGAAGATCGCCTTATTGTGAGAGTTCCAAACATACCGGCAAACAATAACTGGTAGACGTGGGAAGTTTGAGACCCGTAAAGACCAATTTTCCAGGTAGTCGTGAAGATTTGTTCCCATCCATAGCAAATTGGATTTAGGGATGTAAGGATATTGTGCCAAATCGATTTTGTAGTAGGATAGTCCCAAAATAAATGGTAAATTGTTTCTAAGTTGCAACAGTAGAGGAAGCACATATTTGGGCCAATCCAACCCCGACGAAGAAGAATATCCCAAGTATGAATTTTGTCATTTGCAGCTAGCCAAATAAAGAGTTTTAATTTCATTAGGAGAGGCCAATGCCAAAGTTTTTTGCGCCAGCCTGTGCAGTTATGTAACTAGATAGATGTTGTGATGGCGTTATAATCATTTTGGAGAGTCATATGACCAGATCTGTCCCCACCATTTCAAAGAAGAATTTCTTCTGCAGCATGAAGCCGGATCCCCACACCACTTAGCACCAAACAATAAATAGTCCATTCCTGTGCTAGTGCACCCGATAGTCCAAGTTCTGAACTAGATTTCCACTGTGTGCAGGTAAGTATGTCGTCTGAGTGTATTTGCGCTTGAAAGAGGAAGTAATTTTTTGACAACTTAAGATGTTCTAGAAGATCCTGTGAGAGGAATGCCTTATTCCCAAGACCCAGAATAGCATCCCCGCCAATATGAATATTCAGAGCCGATACAGGTTTCCAACATAACCAATGGTGAATAAATTTTAGGTTCTTTGTAAGATATCGCTAGGTCAGGAAGGAGTTTGAAGTGAAAATAACGGGAAGTCTGAGCCATCTATCAAGTGAAAGTGGATGAATATATTTCCCAAAAATCGTACGGTGCCAAATGTTGTCCTGAGTTAAAACACGCCATAGCATTTTTGTTGCCAAAGCTTGTTTGAAAAGAGTAATATTACAGAGACCCCATCCACCTGTAGCCTTAGGATTTGCAATAAAATCCCATCTACAGGGATGAAGGGAATGGTGTTTTTCGATTCCAGACCAAAGAAATGTGAACATCAATTGCGTAATCTTGTTTAGGATGGAAAAAGGGATATTGGCAAGAGCCATCCAGAAGACCGCCTATCCTTTGAGCGCCGATTTTAAGAGGATGAATATCTCGCCTAGAGTGAGCCATCGGTTACACCAGTGTGTAATACAATTCTTAAATTTTACCAGCAGCCAATTCCAATTAGTTGTTTTGTAGCAGTCTGACCTGAGGAGATAGCCAAGGTAGTGAAAACCCTGTGAGAGCTCAAGATAAACAAAAGGGAAGATGGCTTTGAAATTTTCTAAATCTGCCACCATGAGGCCAGAGTAGTGGAAGGTGGATTTTTCTTCATTGATCTATAGGCTGGAAGCACTACAAAAGAGAATTAAGATCACTTTGATTTCCAACCATTCATTTATGTCAGCTTTGGAGGCAATAATGATGTCATCTACAAAGAAAAGTTGCAACACTTTTATCAGTCTTGAAACCTTTGTGCCTAAGATGAGTCCCTCCTATTGTCGTTGCTTGAGTAGAGTGCTCATACCTTCCAAAGCCAATATAAAAAGAAGAGGGGAGTGGGGGCATCCCTGTCTCAAACCCCTTTCAATTTTGAAGAAACATGAGGCTTCCCCATTTACTAGCATCGCAATGTTCACACTAGTCACGCACCCCATTATCCAATTTGTGAAGAGATAACCAAAACCATATTGCAGAATAATCAATCTAATATAGTCCCAACTGACATAGTCGAAAGCATTTTTTGAATCCATCTTTAATATCAGTGCATGTAATTTTTTATACTTTATACTGTGTAAAACCTCCTGGGCCGATCCAATTGCGTCAAGAATTTGCCTACCTTTGATGAAACCTAGCTGCTCCTCCGATACAAGACGAGACATAAAAGGTTTGATTCTATCGGCCAGGATTTTAGATATAAGCTTATAATAGAGGTTGTAAAGAGCGATAGGATGGAAATCATTGAAGGTACTGGGGTGATTTGTTTTTGGGATCAAGGTCAAAAAAGTAGAATTTAAAGCTCGGGAAACTGTACCTCTGAGTCTGGAGTTTTCAACGAGATCCCAAAGATCATCACTAATCAAGCCAAAAAAGTGGAGATAGAATTCAACTATCCAGCCATCCAGGCCTGAACTTTTATCTTTTTTGAAGGTGTTGAGCGCCTTCCATATATCCTCTTTAGTGCAGGGTGAGTATGGCAGTTCAGCCTCACTGTTAGTTATGATTTTAGGATATAGTCCAGTAACTGTAGCTTGATCAATATAATTTGTGAGTCCATTTTCTTTGTAGGCAGTTTTTAAGTGGTAATGAGCCACCTCAGGAAGATTTTCTTGTCTAGAGATAGGAACATAATCCTCTGATTTTAGCTCCCTGATATGCTTGGAATTTCTTATGTGGCTCGCAAAATTGTGGAAGAATTTTGTATTGTTGTCCCCACTATTGATCTAGGTGGCTCAACTCTTTTGTCTCCAATTAGATTCCTCAATTAAAAGAAGGGTTATTCAATCTGACTCAAGAATATTTAAGTTCTTTTGTAAAATTAAGAGTTCATTACCCTGTTTTGCAGAGATACCAATAATGAGATCATGTATATCTAGCTGAATCTGTGTCATCCTGTCAGATGTCTTCAATAGTTGTTGTCTGGTCCATGCTTTTACTTTTGATTTTAGAAACTTTAACTTTCTGGCCAGTCGCCTCTGGACATCCGGTTCCTCTAAAAAAAAATTGTTCGTCCAAATCTCCTTGACCAGTGGCTTAAAATATAGATTCTCCTTCCAGATGGGGTTAAATTTAAACAGATAGGAGGAGCTATGTGAAAAGGAATCAAGTTGTAGGATAATGGAGGCGTGATCCAAGATGAACAGATAAGAAACCCAAGTGCGATATATGTCATCCTGTTGTAGAAGTGAATCTGATAGGAAGAAGCGATCAAGGCGTTTTGAGATACTTGTTGTGCCAGTCCTTCCATTTCTCCAGGTAGGGACTAACTCAGCTGAGAGAAGGTCAATGATATTTTTTTGTTGGAAAATAGCTCTGAATTGTAAGGTCGCTGCATCCATAGAGGAGCCTGATCCCCAAGTCTCAGCAGTTGATAAAGTGAAGTTGAAATCCCCCACTAGAATGATATTTTTCTTTGCAAGAAGACCAGAGGTTAAGACCTTTAACTAGAATGCCAATTTATTAATGCAAGGTCCATAACCATTTAGAATGTTTACCTATCACTTGTTTGCGCAACAAGCGTCTGTCAAAAGAATTCCACCACAACAAAAAAAATCCTTTAGATCAAAATAGGAAAGGTCCCATGCCACAAGAGTCTCCTGAAGAAAAATAATAGTAGGGTGAATGGTATCAATCAACTGCTAGAGAGAGGCCGTTTTGAGGGAACCTCCAACCCCCATGATGTTTAAAGATAAGAGGATCATGGACAAGAACTGGCTAGGGATTTAATGCCTCTAAGCGCCCCAGGGTTAGTCGATTCCAAAGATAGAACAGTAGGAAGAGTGGCAGATGAGCATGGTTTCCTCTGAGCATTGCGAGTTTTAATAGGAGATGTCTCTAGGCCAATGCCATGAGACCAGAAGAATAATTTGTTTGAAATGTCAGTTAACAATTCAAGACATGATGAGGAATGTAAATATTGTGAATCTTTGATAGATGTTTTTCATAAGTAGATAGGAATAGGGACTAGAGAGTGTAAATCCACTATAGAGGGGTTTGATGAGGTAAAAACATTACAAACTATGTCCTATAGCTGCAGAGAGGTAGGCAGAGATGTTGCCCCAGTCAGATTATTTAAATCAACATAAAGGTTAGGGGGAGAAGAAGAGGAGGTCTCTCCTATGATGAATGACAAAGAAGTATGAGGGGCTTCAGAGATAGGACCTATAGAAAAGATAGTAGGAGCATCAATCATGATAGGATCTAGAGCCATAGGTGGTAAAGTGGTTAAGTGGTTGCATAACTCCATAGGTGGTAGAGAGGAAATGTGGTTACATGGCACTGATAAAATAGATGGAGCAGGGTCAAGCCCTGTGATGGGAGAATTATCAAGATGGTGCCTCTCCCAAGAGGAAAGAGAGAAATACAAAGTAGGGCACAAATTGTTAAGCTTACCCATGAGAGAAATGGAAGGAGGTGACTCTAGCTCGAGAAAATTTGGATGTTCCTCAGTCCCATAATTCATGTAACCATCAAAGCCCAGATTGATGGAGTCCACCCTTGGAGAATCATCCTTGGGCATCTTGAGGAGGTAGGATCTTTCAGATTCTTCTTCCTCCGGGGCTCCTGTGCAGTCCCACTGGAGGTGTCCCGTTTGATGACAATGTGAGCAATTGAATGGGATACCAAAGTAGTCCAGACGCTGGGTCATTGTGCGGCCATGCCAGAAAATGTCTAAGACTTCCAGAAGTCCAACATGGACGTCCAGTTCAATCATGATCCATGACATTTTTCTGCTAGTACCTTTAAAGAGTTTTGGATCAGTACAAATAAAATGATTTAGTTCATTTCCTATGGCCTCTAGTGCCTTCTTAGTCCAAAACTGTAATGGAATCCCAGGTAGGAGAACCCAAATATGTCGAAAGCAGAAAGAGTCTGTTGATGGGTTGAATGAAACCCTCCATATTTTGAGCATCAAGCTTCCCCTTCCCATAGTCCAAAAGGTGTCCAAAATAAGTTGTGAATCTTATGGAGTGTTAAAAATAAAACCAAACCAGCCAAATGATAGGGATATGAGTTCAGGAGTATATCCAAGGATAGGAAGCCAGTTATCTAAAATCCAATTCGGTAGCAAGTCAGGGCTGAGAGCATGATAGGTGAATCTGCCCACCAATCCGTAGAGGGAGAGTTGAACACTTTTCTCGAAACCTACATCTGAGCCCATTATCAAATGCCGTTTATTTTTATTTGGCTTCCACAATCTATTTCTGTTCGATGGCTTTGGTAACCATTTCTGAGTGGGACAATCACGTTCTGATGGAGTCTTCAATTTCCTCTTGTCTATACGTCCAAAGGAGGAGGTTAGTCCTAGAAGCAGTGCATTTTAAAATAGAGCAAAATTTGTATAAATAAAGTTTTATGATAAAAGTAGAAAAAGTTTTATTATCAAGTTATAATCAATTAAAAATTAATTAAAATTATAACTTCCAACAATATTTCTAAAAAATAGAAAAAAATTACAATAAAAGTTTGAAATTTATCTATTTACTAATAAATAATTGAAATTTATTTATTTATTAACACACTATTTGATTCACACATCTTTTGGGATATCCAATCGTAATCTAAACAAATCCTAATGTGAACAAGTTTATTATGAAAAATGATGGTCAATTATTCATTTCTTAATATCCTTTTGCTTCACACAGTTATCATGAAAGTGGAATATCCCTATATCTCTTGGAGATTTTCACAAGAAAAATCGAGTTGTCATGCATTTCGTCAACATTTCAGTGGTCAAATATCAAATTTTGTCATAAATAGAAAATATGATCATAAATTCCAGCCTCTCCTGGTGGAGAGGGAGAAATGTTAATGTCATGCAAGAATCACAATAGGTGATCACACACTTTATAAGTTTGATCCTCCTTTCAACCATTATTTATTAATTATATGATTTTTAATATTATTGACCTCAACTCGTTTTCGATGAATGCAACAAGAGATCAAAGGTCATAAAGTCTAGAGCAAGCAACCACAGGTTGAGATCAATAAAAAATTTCAAATGGGAACAACTTGTCAAATTTGATAGTTTTGAACTTTTGACAACTTCGTTACCTGTTTTCACAATTTCAATGAAGAATGTTGAGGATTATCAATAATTTTTCACTGTATTTGAAAGGAAAATCGCTCTATAATGGACAATTTTATCGTCAAATTCCATCCCTAGATGCAGCTCACATTTTCTCTCATGGTCAATCACCTATTAAATCTTAAGAAGGTAGAGAATTAGTTAAAATAAAACAAGATTTCTTTGATTCGATGAAGGGAATTTACAACCTTCCATTGAAATTCCATGGTAAAACTTTCCACAAAAGCTTGTAGGTATTACCAAACACAACATGTTATATATAGAAATAGAAGGGATCTCTAAGTATATTTCTTAATCTCTAAAAAACACTAGGGACATTTATTTATTATAATGGTTTATAAAGCATATTTTAGTAAAATTGATATTATTTCTCTATTCACCAAAATTCCTATCCCAAAAGCCTTTGACCTGATTTCTAAACTGGTTGACTCTAAAAATTTTAACCTCATGGAAATTTTTATCACCTCTACTTTCTTCACCTTTAAAGGGATATGCTATGAACAAATTGAAGGTACAACCATGGGATCATCCTTATTCCCCATAGCTGCTAATATTTGTATGAAATTTTTTGAGACTTTAGCCTTAAGCATATTTCACCTCAAACCAAATTGTTGGTTTAGATTTATTGATGACACATTCTTTGTCTAGACTCATGACCATCCCTCTCTAATCTCATTCCTTAACCATCTTAAAATAATTTTCCCTCATATCCGATTTACTCTGGAAATACAAAAAGATAACTCTCTTCCCTTTTCCAATGTTCTTGTCTCTCATCTTCTTGATGTCTCTCTTACCCACCAAGTTTATAGGAAGAAGACTCATTCATATATATATATATATATATACCTTCATTCCCAATCCCATCATCATCCAACACAAAAATCCATTGTTCTAAACATTTTGATTACTTGGGCCATCCTAATCTTTGTTCCCCAATTCCCTGTGAAAGAAAAATTCCACCTAACTAAATCCATTATGTCAAATGGTTACTCCATTTCTCAAATCAAGAAAGCCTTTTGTTCAACCTGTAATCTCAAATAAAATAAAAACCCTCCTCATCTTCCTAGCTATTATGTCTCTTCCTTACATCCAGGGCACTACCGATCACGTTTCAAATTTTTTGGCTAATAAGAATATTAAAACCATTTTCAAATCCTATAAAACCCTTAATCAGTTGTTTAGAACTACTAAGGATAAATCTGACCCAATGCTTGGCCTAGGAATTTACAAATTTCATTTTTCCTATGACAAATCATACATTGGTCAAACTGATAGATCCTTTAAAACATGTCTAAATTAGTTGTTGCTAAACAATTTCAAATTTGAACACCTAATTTTCTTTGAACAAACCAAAATCCTGGCCTCAACACCTTATCACTCATCTCACGTCATTCAAGAGGAATTGGAAATTGATAACCATCCCAATAATTGTAATCACGACGGTGGCTACAAACATAGTCAATCTTAAAATCCTAACATTCATCGCCTAGTTCATCAAACCCAAATTGTTTAATTTGGTTTTAATTTCCTTTCTTGCATTCCCCTTTACCCTCCTTTTCCTTTGTCTTTCTAGACCCTCCTAATCCTTTTAATGTATTTACGTTTTTTTTTTTATTTTCCTCTTTTAACCACTATACCTTATTTTATTTATTTTTTCGAAATCAAACTCCCCCATTTTATTGATCATTTCATGAAAGCATTGAATAATTGATTAATCCTATTATTATATCCTTTAACGTTTATTCATAATGTATATCTTTCTATTTGACTCTTCTCTTTACCTCTTCTCTTTACCTCTTCTCGATGGTCATATATTTATTGTTTATTTTATTAACGTGTTGAATAATTAATTAATTTGAACATTATATCATTTTTTTTTTACGTTTATTCATAATTACGATCTTATTATTTTACTTTACCTGTTCTCAATAGTTAGATCTTATCATTTTTCTTTTAAAAGCTACGCTTTAGCACTCTTTTCTAACATTATAACTTGCATCTGTCTTTATTGATGGATGAAGTGTCCACTCGAAACATTGATCGTTTCAAAACTTCTTACACAATTTATATCCATAAATCTCAAAAAACAAAGTAAATTATAAAATAATTTTATAATATTTATATTCATATGGAAATGTTGTTATTTTTAAATATTATATATATATATATATATATATATATATATATATATATATATATATATATATATATATATATATATATATATATATATATA
>JZKD02S1257809.1:119254-129619 GCA_000966675.3 Picea glauca
ACTTCCTTCTTCAATTCACTTTGTCATCTTCAAAAATTCATTTCTCCTCAACCATGAGGATCCACATGACGTGCCACATACCACCAGAAACAACATGATGTATACTATCCATCCACGGGTGTTGTATCTGCATGTGCATTTTCCTTCACATTCAAATACCTTCATCAATCTTGCGGTCCAAAACCCATGACTAGGGTTGACATCAATGACAACAACCAATCTTCCAACACCCATATACTATATATGCAAAAGCATCTTGTGCCTAGGTATTTTCCCCTTGAGAATTTTTGCAGATTTACAAATCCGTGATTTCCAGGGGCTTCCAATGGCCAAATTCTTGATTTTCCACTTGTAAAATTCAACCCTGAGGTAGTTCAAGCATGTTCCCCTCTCATGGAGTCATGGTCAACTGATTTCAACTTGGATGTTCCACTTGTCTCTCAGCAATATATATAAATATATTTGTTTCTTACAAGTGTCATAGTCAAAGAGTTGGTTGGGCAAATCAAATCTTTGCCCAACAATCATAATAATAAATTACCATTAATTAAATTCCAAATTCAGAATTGCCATAAATGGCAATAATTTTCCAATTTCCAATTAACCAAAAACAAAAATAAATTCCTAAGTATTTTCAGACTTCAATAATAATTTATTTTTGGGGATATTACAATGGTGGGGCAGGTTTCCAATGTTGGCAGCCTCAGCACCAGCGCTACTGATATTTATTGTATTTTCTATTTATAAAAGGTAATATAATAGCTAGCTTACAAAAATAAATATGATTAGAGATTACATATAAATGTACAAAAAATTCTACCTCATAGAGACCATGATAGTATTTGGGCGTCTAGGACTCAAAAAACCAAAAATAGTTCTTTCTCTTGTGAAGAAACCAAGCCTTAAGCACTTTAAACATAGGATGTCTAATAAGATTATGATTGTTTGTACCGATATCCAAGGAACTAAGAGCCTAGATAGCATAACAACATGAAAATAAAACATAACCAGAAATCAATTAGCATTTGGAACCTAAGAGCCAGTGAGGTCCACCACCTCACATCCAACAGTGGATTTGGAGCATTCGGCCTATGCATAATTTCGCTCAGGGGGGACGGAATTTCCTCCATGGTGGTTTTCTATCCACGTGACTACCTCAACCACATATGTAGTCTAAATCTCTAGTGCTTCTTGCCTATTTTCCAGCCGTCTGAAATCTTGCTCCTTGGGGAGTATTCCCATGGCTACCAATTTCTTGGTTTTCTAATACAATTGTAGGGTCATGTAGAATTTTGAGTTACGCGTCCGAGAGCAACCCATATTTGGAATTAAGCTGCAAATTTGATCCTCGACCTCCTCGTCATCATGGAATTCTCTGAGTTAGAAAACCTCTTCTTCCAAGTCTGTCATTTTTAGTTTGTCTGTCTCTAGAATGTATTCTTCAGATGATTCGACCGCTTCCATTGCTTCCTTCATATCAAGAGATGGCTGAGTAGTGTGAGGGTGAGGGGATTGAGTAGAGTGAGGACGAGAGGGTCATCTACCTCGAGGTGCCATGGCGAGGCAAACATAGACATGAGAAGGGTTGACGAAAAAGATGTTATGATGAAATTGGTAGAAGATGTGGAGAACTGGAAGCTTAACCAAGAACAAGCTCGAGACCTCGACTTTTTCTAGTCAAGGCTACCACTTTATAGACAAAATGGACTCTCGCTCAACCTCCAGAAACTTGGCATTGATGTTCGAATGAGGGAGCATCTTCATCATAATACAACAAGGGTTAATACTCGACATAAGACCAACACTATTATCATTTATGAAGTTGTGTATACGTATGGGTGCATGTGTTCCTATTCCTAAAGTGCACACACTATTTTAATTTCAATTTTTTTAGGAACGTGTGTGCATTCTTAAACACATGTTTCTCAGGAACGTGCACACATTCTTGAGAATTCACACACATTCCTCAAAGTGTGCCTATGTGGCTCACTGAGTGGAGGTTCATCTACTTCAACCTATATTAAACTAATAGTATTCATAAGTATTTGATATTCACTATAATTTCCATTATGATATTCACATGAATCTAGTTAATCTATTACAGTGAAATTAATACATCTACTTGTTGTAAGAAATTATTAGGTTAATCTAAGTTTAGGTTACTCAGAGCCCTTAATAAATTAAGTTTATGTTAACTAAAGGATCATTACAGTTTAATGTGAATTTTCCCTAAATTTTAAGTTTAGGGCCTTTAATAGAATTTGAGGCCTCAATTAAGTTTAGGTTTTGCACATAATTTTGATCATCAAAATGTCAAAGTCGGAATAAAGAAGACTTACAATAATTCATGAATCCTCGAACCTTGAGCTCAAAAAATAGAGTTAAAACATTCATTGATTGCTACAACTATCAATAAAAAGTCTAATAGATAAACTACTCAGAAAATAATAAATGGAATTTGTGTCCCATTAATGGTGGAAATGCATGTCATGTGAACAAAATTGAGACCATAAACAATGGGCAAGTGATATCCACCTATCCATTTCTCAATCATACTAAATACTTTGTTTCCATGCTTCATCCATTCCTAGAGTCTAGAACCTACAATGCATGCTATGCATGCCCCTGGTATTTCTCAACATCCCTCCACCAACCGTTGATGGGCGATTAAATATGGAATCTTCTTAATGGGCCGACCATGGATGAACCAAGCAACAAACATTACCTACAACACTCCACTCTGAAACAATAATACCATCTCGGATAACTTGCCTCTCTTCGTGCGTCTCCTCCCCCCTTTACTCACTTCCCACTGCGCACATCTCCCTCCCAGCATTAAACTGAACACTATGTACCACTCCTCACAACTTTAACTCTCTGCCATACACTATCAATATTCCAATAGATTAACACTACCTCGATTACCTCGATCCATACAATGCTAGAGAATGAAGTCAACGTGCTAGTGGGTGTTGCTGACGAGGCCCTCTGGAACAGTGAGGGCCTTTTCTCCATGACAGACACACTAGCATCAGGAGCTCATTCTACGACTGGGACCTCCCATTTTTGTCCCACATCCACTGACCCCCAAACACTCTTTTCCCCTCACTCTTCCTACCAACCACCTCCTTCAAAATCTAATTCTACTGAACCCATTGTTCTTACAGCCTTTGATGCAAAACCGCCTCACCAGATTTTATCCCTGAACACATCCCAGGCTGACACCAGACCTATCCCCCCACTCCTACCTACCCTTAATCTCCCACTTACCCCCTATAGTGATTTATCTCCAACATCTCAGAGGAGACCAAAGTGTCTTACTTCACACTATCGACCAATGGGTTTTAGTCATTTAGGATCTCAAAAACCACAAACTAGAGTCTGAACTTAAAAAAAAACAAAAAGAAAAATGGTGATAGGGGATGACATTATATTAGAGGACTCTGTCTCCCTCTGTCTCTGTACATTAGTGGGAAGGATCTCCTATAAGCACCTTTGTCGATCCAAACTCACCCCTTGGGTGCACTCAACCTGGTGGCCATTGCTAGGATATGACCTAGAAATCACTCATCTGACTCGTGGATGACATTGTTTTCACTTCAAATAACCAGATGACTTCTCATACATTATTGAGCGCCTCTAGACACTAGACAGAGGTAGCCTCATGTTCAAACGATGGCGTACCAGCTTCGACCCTTCACTGGACTACTTCAGACACAGACATTTCTGGTTCCTCCTTCCAGGACTCCCATTACAATTCTAGAACCAAAAATATCTGGAGTCCATTGGAAACACTTTAGGTCACTACATCTGTGTGGAGAAACAATCCCTTCAAAGCTTAGATAAGAAATTGGCAAAAGTCATGGTGGAGATATATATCCATGACAGATTCTTAAAGACTATAGACATCGAATTGAGAGGCCATCTCATCAGACAAAAGCTAGACTATATTGGCATCCCCTTCAGATGCACAGTCTGTAGAAAAACATGACACCTCAGAAAGGCCTGCACATGACATTTTGAAGAGGAACAAGATGAGGAAACCATACTTGACCTAGCCAACATGATGGACTCTCTAACTAAAAATACACACCCCTTATTTCCAAACATTCCAGCCTCTGAAGACACAATTGATACTAGAACAATCACTGGTAAGCTTAAACACATTTTCCATCCTCTTTTTAACTCACTTACTTCTTGGGAATTAAGTCACCTAGATACGACCACTTCTCGGCTTCCTCTTGCCCTCTCACCTATTTATGACCACCCTTCAACTTCACACTGCCCAGATACCCCCCTACAACAAAACTCTACCTGCAACCCCATTTTTCACCCCTCCTCCTCTTTGTTTCCCCCACAATCCACCATCTACACAGACCACCCCCCTACACTTCCCCCGCAAGACATTTCTGCTCCACCTTCTTCACCTCCTATGATTCCCACCACAATCACCCATATAACTCCTGCACCCTCCATCACGAGCTCATCTCTAGAAACTCTTACTAATCCTATCCCACACAACTCATCCAACACAACCTTTGCCCACTCGACTTTAGCCAATACTAGGGCCTCCATGTCAAGGATAAACACCACAGACTTTCCCCCTATTACTTCTTTGGAGTCTGAGCACCAAGACTCTGTTCCCACTGCCCAAGGATTTTTACATTTCCTGCCTGGTTTCAGTCAATCCCTGCCAGGGGAAAATACAATCACTGACTTGCTGGATTCATTAATCCCATCTTATAAAGTTTTCCTCTCATCCATCCCTCTGCTTGCTTACCTGGGGAAATCGATTCACAAGACACACACCGAGGTGGGGACTTCAGATCAGTCAAAAACTACTGAATTGACACAAGAACAAGAACACACTTGGTCCCGAGGCTTTGGATATGTTCACTCGCCTATAAAACGAGAAGTTCTCGATGTAAGGAGGGGAATAACACATCTTCCAACATTGATTCTCCTTCATAAACAACTGATATTGGGGCACTTAGAGGCATTAAATCCCTAGCGTGTGCCAAATAATGATCATTCTCTCCCTTAATATCAGAGGGGTAGGAGGGC
Organism: Picea glauca; assembly: GCA_000966675.3. NCBI lineage: Eukaryota > Viridiplantae > Streptophyta > Pinopsida > Pinales > Pinaceae > Picea > Picea glauca. Next base: position 124,319 of record JZKD02S1257809.1, read on the forward strand.
CCCTTAAAACCTCTGCTTTCAGACGTCTTCTCACTCGACACCCCACAAACATCATTTTCTTATAGGAAACTTTGGTATATGGGCATAAAGCCAGGTTTTTCCTCAATAAGTTCTTCCTGGACTGGATTAATTTCCCTATCAATTCATTGGGTAACTTAGGAGGTCTTGCTGCTACGTGGGACTCGACAAATTTTGATCTAGCACCCTTCCTGTGCCGTGGAGGGATTCTTCTCACCAGAACTTGCAAATGGAACAAGCAGCTGATTAATTTCCTTAACATTTATGGCCCTTGTTTGCACAGGAAAGACTTTTGGAACAAAGTGGAACTACATGGACTACTTGACATTCAAAATCTGATCATCGTCGGTGATTTAAACTTTACTACCAATCTCAGTGAAGTGTGGGGTTCCTCTGCGGCCAATGACCCAATGGCTGATTTCTTCACCGATCTCTTTCTGTCATATGATCTGATCGACTTACAACCAGACACCCTAGCTCCTTCCCGGCGTAATGGCCGAGTGGGTCATACGTCCATTTCTAAACGTCTTGACCGTTTTTATATATCTGAAGGTCTGATTGCATTGGACAATCAGATTAGAACATGGGTGGACACTCCCTTCTTTTCTGACCATGCCCCAACATACCTACAGTTTGGCATTTCAACAGTTTGTTTCCATACACCATTCAAGCTAAAATTGTGTTGGCTTTTAGAGGAAGGTTTTAATGCTATTGTAACTGCTGTGTGGAATGATTTAAAGTTCAAAAGTGAAACAAGAATAAAACAAGGTATATCTTGGAAACTAAAACAACTCAAAACGTAAGTAAAAATATGGGCCTCACACCATAGGTGCTTTGCTGCTCATCGATTACATGTTCTGGAGGTTAGCATAAAGGATATACAACAAATCGAGCTCTTGGATGGGCCTGATGGGTACATAAAACAACAATTAAAAGATTATGAATTTGAGAGAAACAAATTATTGCTTGCCAATGAAGCCCTTTGGTGCCAGCGTTGTAGAATAAAATGTGTTCAATGTGGTGACCTAAATAAAAAGTTCTTCCATAAATTTGCAAGCAACTCCAGAAACAATAAACATATCTGGGGAATATTGGATGACTCGTGATTATTACACAATGGACAACAGGCTATAAAGGAGGCAACCACACATTTTCATAAAGATCTCTATGCGGAAAAATCAGAAACAACACTTCAGGAGAAGGTGGATGAAGCCCAGATTTTCCCCAAATCGGTCAACTTAGAGGACATAACTTTCTTGGACAACCCCTGCACATTACAAGAAATCCAGATTGCATTAAAATATTTTTCTCTGGACAAAAGCCCATGCCCCGATGGTTGGACCATGGAGTTCTATCTACACCTTTTTGACTTGGTGGGGACATATCTCCTAGAACTTATTGAAGATTCAAGATTACATGGTAATATCACTAGAGCAATAAACTCCACATTTTTTACCCTTATACCAAAAGCAAATCATCCGACAACCTTTGGTGACTTTTGTCCGATTGCACTCTACAATCTCTGCTACAAGCTAATTTCAAAGATAATTGCAAACATGATCAAACCTATTCTCTTGCGTAACAACAACTTGGGTTCTTAAAGGGTCGAAAAAAACTTGATGTTGTTGGCTCCGCTGAAGAATTCTTACACAACATAAAGAAAAAAAACACTCACACCCTCATAATCAAGATTGATCTTAAAAAGGCTTTTGACTACTTAAACTGGGATTTTCTCAGATTGATCTTAATCAAGCTTGGTTTCCGACAAAACATCCTAAATTGGATTATGAGCTACGTTACTAGCGCAAACTTTGCAGTTCTCATAAATGGAGAACCCTCTACTTTCTTCCACAATGGCAGAGGCCTCTGACAGGGCTTCCCACTATCTCCTCTCCTATTCATACTGGCCATGGAAGGACTAAGTCTTCTTCTAAAAAAAATCCAAGCAGAGGGTAGGATCACTGGGATAAAAGTCTCAAGATTAGTAAAAATCCTTCACCTCTTCTTTGTCAATGATGTACTTATATTGACAAACACCAACTTGACTGAATGGAGGGAAATCTCCAAAATCTTAAATATATTCTGTTCTGCCTCGGGCCTTCAAGTAAACTAGACCAAGTCAACATTCCACTTCGCCAATATAACTACCCAAAACTTGGAACAACTAAAGACCATCTTTACACACTCATTTTTCCACCTCTCCACTGACTTCAAGTACCTTGGATACTATGTAAAGGCCGAACAATACACAACATTTGATTGGGATTGGTTAATTACAAAGGTGGAAAAAAGAGTGAGCCACTGGTGTAATAGATGGCTCACCATTGGAGGTTGCTTTACACTTATTAAATTTTTCCTTGAGGGCCAACCAATATATTGGATGGCACTTGCATCCATTCCCATCTTTGTTTTGGATAAACTCAAAGAACTCACCTAGAGGTTCATCTGGTCAGGCATGAAGGATAAACAAAAAATCCACCTCGGCAACTAGGAATCGATAGCCAAACCGAAATCAAAAAGCGACTGGGGGATCAGGAACATCTTCAAATTCAACCAAGCTCTCGCTGCAAGCTCACTTTGGCGCGCCTTAACTTCCAATGGCATTGGGAGTGCCATCATCAAGGACAAATACATTCCTTTCACTTCTGTTGCAACCTGGTCTTCCATCTGCTAGAAACATCTCTAGAACATGGAGAATCATCACCAAGTCAACGCATTGGATCACAAAAGGGATTTGCTAGATTTCAGGATTCGACCACTCCATAATCACTAGATTAGATCGCATCATCAGTCTTGGTAAATTTTCTATTCTCTCTCTAGAATTTATCTCACATTTAAATCCAAAAACATATATTTCCTTTATCAAGCCTGCAATCCCAATGATTATGGAATTCATTCATCAATTTGGAAAACTAGCCACGACTTAGAGCTCCCACTGGAATTAGCAATGGATTGGGACTGCTACTGTTCATAACTAAATCGTGTGGGCATTTTTCTCAATAATACAGAGGATCAAATGTTGTGGGATGGAGGAGACAACACAAAAATTATTTTGGTTAAAAATTTATAAACAATGATTACAAATGTAGAGTGGCCCATCAATATCACCAGTTGGCTCAATGATTTCTGGAAATGGAAACTCCCTCTTAAAATTAAGATCTTCACATGGCTCACATTGAACAAATTAATCCCCACCTAGGACTTCCTACAGAAAAAAGGATGGACCAGACCGAATATATGTCAACTCTGCCTCTGGGGTGAAGAAACTGTAGACCATATATTCACTCATTTATTGTTCAGTCGCTAAGTATGGGACAAAATAACTTAGGACAACAATTTAAATACAGATTGGACTGGCAAATCCACCTCCAATTGCTTGGACCATTGGACAACATCTGAAAAATACTACAAAAGTCTCCCTTTTTTGGTCAATTGGTACATCTGGCTGTCAACAAAATGCAAAATATTTGAAAATAAGAATCCATCCTCCAGTGTTATAGCTTACAAATCCCTGGGACTGTTCCATCTCTGGAAATACTTGTACCTGAACCCTGAAAGAAAAAAATCTTAGTCAAGCCTCCTTCCACTATTGATCTTCCGACAGGGTGGTTTGACTGTGCATCACAACAAAATGGATCTCTGAGTGGTGCAGGGGGATTAATAAATCTCAATCAAAACTCCATTTACAGGTGGACTCTTTGCTACGGCCCAGGCACCAACACAAGGGCAGAACTTCTGGGTGCCTGGGAAACCCTTCTCTTGGCTTCTAGGTTGAACATTGATAGCCTACATCTGATTGGAAATTCCAAAGTCATCATAGATTGGATGAATCACTAGGGTAAATTACAAACCATCACACTCTTGGCCTGGAAAGATAGAATCTGTGTGCTCATGTGTCAATTCAAGAAACTATCTTTCACACATACTTTCGAGAGTATAATATGAAAGCAGATCATTTATCCAAGGCTACCCTACAGAGGAAAGCTGGTATACTCCATTTCAATCATTGGTTGGATGGCCATGAGGACCCCACTCATACTATTCAGATTTTTTAGGATGAAAGCCTTGCATTGGCTGCAAACTTCAACAACATTTCCAGCCACCTTGTCTCTATTTCTTTCATAAATCCTCTTCCTCCCCTCACAAGAACAATTGTATTCTCTTGACTGTCTTTAGCGCACAATCTCTTGTAAGCCCATTTTGGCACGCTTACACTTCTGTCGTGTGTTAGCTCTTTGACAGAGATCTCTCTCAATTTGTAATTGCTATGCGAACACATTATATTTTACATAATATAATTGAGGAGTTTTTCTAATGAAAAAAAACGTCACTCCTCCAAAAGTTTGGATTAAGAGTCAGGCTTCTTGGCTTAGCTTAAGATTGTATCTATGCAATTTGGGTCGATTGTAAGATTGGACAACGAGATGCACATTAAAGGCTTACAAACCATGTCCGGCTTCTTGGCTTCGTATACACCTTACCATTCTGTTTGGGCACCTTTCATTTGCTCAATATAAAAATTTAATATTAATATAAATATGTTTTAAATTAAAAATAAAGATAAATTCTAAAAACATCTCACATCAAATACAATTTTTATTTTTATGTTGTGTTAAGTAAATGTTAAAGATAAAATGTTTTTATTGTGATTTTTTATAATACGAAATTTTATATGAATTGAATTTCAAAATCAGATGGTATTAAACTAATGTTAAAATGTTTATTATAACTTTTTTATATGTATTAAATTTTATATTAATATAAAATTTAAATTAAAAAAATAAATTCCAACTTTAACATAGTTGTTTGAGATTTAAATTAAAAATAAAATAAAGTTAATTTTGTAAAAATAAATTTAACTTTGTAAATTTAGAATTCACATAGTTTTTTTTGTAAGTAAGAAGTTTTATATATAAAAGGCTTTCAAAAAACCAAGTTAGAGGTACAAAAAGCAGATATTAACCGTACTGTAGTTATTGGACTGCCCCAATAGAGGGAAAACCAGTCCAGCCAGCCGGGTGAATCAAGCATAGGTAATTTAACAGTCTTATATATCAGCATTAAGCTGTCTGGACAACAGCTAAAAAAACTATTAAAATGTAAAGAACCACTGTGGGCTTAAACACTTGGCAAATAACCTGGCCAGGTGGCAAGAACGGCTTCGTATCAAGGTTCCTCTTTGACGAGTGTCCCTTGACTTTCCAACTTCATGCCAGCGTCCACCTTGCTCTCATCTCTGTCGGCGACTGGCGAGGTGTCCTGTAGCGCATGCTGTCCTGTGGC
>JZKD02S1257809.1:141566-160172 GCA_000966675.3 Picea glauca
TGTATGGACTAAAACATGCACCTAGGTCATGGTATGAGAAGATAGACTCTTTCTTTCTTCAACAGGGTTTTATGAGGAGCAAGAGTGATCCAAATATGTATACCAAATTTGATGAGCAAGGGTATATATTATTGATTTTCTTCTATGTTGATGATTTAATAATTAGAGGAAATGCAGGGAAATTAATTGATGAAATCAAGGAGTAGTTGTCACAAATTTTTGAAATGAAAGATCTTGGTGAGTTACACTACTGCCCAGGTATTGAAGTTTGGAGAAATGCAGGCCAAATTTTTGTTTGTCAGAGTAAGTATTTCAGAGAAGTACTTAAGAGATTTAAAATGGATCAGTGTAAGTCTTCTACTGTTCCCATGCAACAGAATGTGAAACTTTCTTGTGATGATGGTTCGAAGGAGGTGAATGCCACTATGTATAGACAGATGGTGGGTAGTTTGAATTATCTCACCACAACCAGACCTGATATTGCATATTTTGTGAGTGTGTTAAGTCAGTTTATGGAGAAACCTCAATAAATCCATTGGAATGCAACAAAGGCGATACTCAGGTATCTAAAAGGAACACTTGATTATGGTATTAAATATACTGATGCATTTGATGTTGAGTTGACAGGTTACTCAGATTCTGACTGGGTTGGCAATCTGGATGATCGAAGATCAACCGTTGGATATGTGCTTGGCATTGGATCCGAGGTTGTTTCATGAAGCAGTAAAAAGTAGCCTACTGTATCTTTGTCTTCTACTAAAGAAGAATATAAAGCCTTGTGTGCAACAACTTGTGAAGCTGTTTGGTTGAGAAGACTTCTTCAAGATGTTGGAGAAGAAAAAAAGGAACCTACAATGATCAAATGTGATAATCAAAGTTCAATCAAGCTGGCGAATAATCCGATTTATCATGCAAGGACAAAGCGTGTTGATGCTCAGTTTCATTTTGTTAGAGAAAAGTTGCAGTTAAATGAAATAACTCTTATGTATTGTAATACTAGTGAAAATGCTGCTAATATTTTCACTAAGCCTCTTGGAAAGATTAAGTTTGAGTTGTTTAGGGAAATGTTAGGTGTAGAAGTCAATCCATTCTCCATTAAGGGGGAGACTTGGAAATAATGGAGGACTAGAGAGTTACGTAGATGAACTCTACCTCCTGTTTAATTTAGATCCTAATTTCAAGGTGTTTGTTGTAACCGACTAAGTAGAGTCGTTTCCTATATTATGATGTAATTTGTCCTCATTCAATAATAGATATTGTGAGTGTAGTCTCACCAGTGTTTGTTTCTCCAAATTCTAAGTCTTTCTTCTTTTCTAAACAACTCAATTCAATCAATTATATAATAACCCACAGTTTTTCTTTTCTTCATGCTACATAATTCTTTTTATATTGCCGTACATGTTTCTCTTTTAATATTTTATTTACAAGCTAGGGGAGGGGAGCTATTGGGATACAATTGACCCATCAATGACTCTCCTTCCTTCTTAATTTATTTCGAACCCTAGTCGAATCAATGAATTCTTGTAGTTAGTAATGAATTAATATATATGTAATTTGAGTCCATTCCTTGCTTATTCCACTCTAATTATTCTTGCCTTGGCATATAAGAAGCTACCTGATGAGCAAAAACCTTGCCTTTCCTGGTTTTGATTTCGAGTTAGATGTTTTGATAAATGATGTGTAATTGGAAGTTCTAAACTCAAAATGAGCACTTCCTCCTTCCTTCGAATCAGCTTTGCAGAAATCATCAATATCAGGATTCAGCGTGAAGCGATGCACCGCTCATTAGTACTGCATTGATGCCTAATCATCTACTAGAATTTAAAATTTTTGTCAAAGATATCTTCCTTATAACACTCATGTACTTTGAGAGCATTATCATTGTTCCCAACTATCAAAAAGATCTTGGTGAAATCATCATTTTGTGTTGTTTAAACTGCATCTTTGAATGCATTAATGAATTTAGCACCCTAAAAACCCCCGAAAACTAGAATTATATAGATTCAATCATTCAAATATGAAATTTCAAGATTTTTTCACCAAATTTTAGTAAAAAATTATCTGAAAATATGCCTATAAAAACTCAACCTACTTGTATTTTTTTTTAATATTATGTATAACAACATATCCCACATACTAAATTATAGCTCATCATACTAAGCTCCATCTCTAAATGCTAAACACTTTGAAATTGATTTTTTATTTAAAAAATAATAAGTTAAAAAAAATGTTTTTGAGATATTAAAACACTATAAATATCTATAATATGAAAACGAATTAATGCAAAGTAAAATGAGATTAACTTAAAATTGAGAAACCTATATCCTTGACATGTACTCGTATATCCTTGACATGTACTAATAAAACCTAAGTAAATTTTATATCATCATGACTCTTATTTTAAAAATTCATAAAAAGATAAATATATAAATATCTATAATATGAAAACGAATTAATGCAAAGTAAAATGAGATTAACTTAAAATTGAGAAACCTATATCCTTGACATGTACTCGTATATCCTTGACATGTACTAATAAAACCTAAGTAAATTTTATATCATCATGACTCTTATTTTAAAAATTCATAAAAAGATAAATATATTATTTTTAAATATGACACGGATTAATAAAATCTAAACAAACTTTATATCAATGTCATATGGCTTTTATGAATTAATAAAATTTAAACAAACTTTATATCAATGTCATATGACCTTTTATTTATTTTAAAACATTTAAAAAAAATTATGTTTTTAAAAAAAATTATTGGAAAAATATATATCCATACAAAAAAAATAGTCGTACTTATTCTAAATCTTATCATATATCCTTACTTTAACATGGACTAATAAAATTTAAATAAACTTTTTGTCAATATCATATGACTTGTTAATTTTAGAATATTTCCGTATGAAAGATGATTACTATCTTCTTCAAAATATCTCCTTTATTATTGAGGTTCCAGTTTTTCCAATTTCTATTAAAATATAATGGAAAAACTGTTATAATGGAAAACTCTACACCATCTCTTAAGATCTCAGTTAAATTCTTATATAAGTTAATGATATTCTCGTTATTAAAATATGTATAAATAATTTAATAAAATTATATTAAATTAAGAAAAATGTTTAATATTAAAATAAGTGTACAATTTTTTTTAATTCAACATCTATATTAATATGAAGAGAAGTTACATAGAAATGTAAAGAAATTTCCCCTCACATGTTTTTGGACTCAAAAAAACAAAAAAATAATGCGCTTAGATAGCATAACAACATGAAAAGAAAATAATGGATCTAAGGGTTTACGAGCTGGATGGCGGCGGCCTCCTCTGTAGCTTCGCGCACCTCTACGCGAGAGCTCGGCCCTCACCCGATCTCTCCCTCCAGGCGCTCCTCTGTTAGACACTCGGGCAACCCCTCCGGCTCCCCGTCTGGAGCTTCTCCCTCCTCCGTTCAACCTTCTCCAGCAGCAGCGACAGGTGTGTCCTCGACTGCGTCGTTGATACCCTCTCCGACCTCCTTCAAAGACGCGGTCCAAGGCCGCTCTTCTAGATTTTTCCATGTGGTCCATGAAGCTCCAGATCCAGTGATCCCTGTTCCTCAGGAAGCGACGGATCTGGAAGGTTTTTTTAGATCTAATGCTCTGTTTTGCAGGTTTAACGGCTTCTGGCCTCACCTGGTGGATCTGCATTCTTGGATTGCTTCAGAATGGACTCCTCTCCTCGATTTTGAAGCTCATGTTCGCCCGTGTGTAAAAGGTTTCTTCGTAGTGATTTTTGCCTCTGCTAAGGATAGAGATTTGATCTATAGTTCTGGGCCATGGTTCTGGGGCAGGTCGGGTTTGTCTATGCAGCTCTGGACCCCTTCTTTTGACCCCTCCTCAGCTTCCATCCCTACGGCCCCCGTGTGGGTAAGGCTCCCTGGTCTACCTATTCATTTTTGGGGGGATTCCTCTCTTAGCCATATTGGAAATGCTCTTGGCAAGTTTCATAGTAGCAGTCCGGAAACTAAATGTGGCTTCACTACCTATGCACGGATCTATGTAGAGATGGATTTCAGTAAAGGATTCCCAGTGCAAATCACTCTTCAAGGGATTAATTATTCTTGGACGGAGAAGCTCGACTATGAGAATCTTCATTTCAGGTGCAGAAGTTGTCTTGAAACAGGGCACTTAGCCAGCAAATGTCAGAAACTCCCTGAGAAAAAGAGGAACTCAAAGATCCAACACAAACCCACATGGTGGGTAGGAGCTCTTCCTGAGCATCAAAGCATAGAACCGGCTAATGATACCTCTAGCGAGGAAGATACAGAGATTGTACCACAGAAAACAGAACAAGTCACCTCTGTGCAAGAGCAAGAGTCCCCTTCCCCTAAAAATCCCATGGGGAAGGCCCAGGCAGAAACTGATCCAACCAGATTGCCAGACACTTCTCAGCCCGAACACCAGATCTCAAGTTGGGCCGACTTAGCAGATGAAGAAGGCCCAGACTTAACTGATGAAGAAGGCCCTCCAAGTTCGAAGGAAAGCCAATCCCATCAAAGAAAAGAATGGTAGACCGTGCCAAAAAGGAAAAAAAAAACCTTCAAGTCAGAAAGGATGTAATGACCCGCAGTCGAACCGAGTCACTGAAATAGTTGGGTTTTCCAAGCTCACAAGTTATTTCTGTTTTAGCTCACTTAGGATTGGCCCTATGATTTACCAGGAAACTTTCAGTTGAAATAGGGTTGAAACATTTGCTAAAACACAGTGTTGGAACAGATGCTGAAACACAGTGCTCGAACATAAGCTGAAACACAGTGCTGGAAGCTGAAACAGTGCTGGAACATATGCTGAAACACCGCTGTAACAATGCTGAAACAGTGCTGAGACACATGCTGAAACAATGCTGAGACTTATGCTGAAACAGTGACTGGAGTTTTCAACATTTAAACTTCTAGTTCTTTTAGAAGGCGCACAGGAACTAGTTCAACTCACAAGTCTTTAGCTATAGAAGTAGAATGGTTCAGAAAGACAGGCCCGAAGAAATTCGAGGCCATTTTGTAATCGAATCTGTGGCTAGTCCACCCATTAATATAATCCATAACCGTTTCTATAAAAAAAAAAAAAAAAACAACATGAAAAGAAAATAGAGCCAAAAAATAGAGCTAGTGAGGTTCACCACCTCACATGCAACACTTGCTTTCGAGCATTCGATCTTTGCATAATTTTTTGGGGGGGGACGAAATTACTTCCATGGTAATTTTCTATCCAAGTGACTACCTCAACCACATGCAATTTGAATTTCAGTGCTTCCTGCTTATTTTTCAGTTGTCTGAAATCTTGCTTCTTGGGGAGCATTCCCATCGCTACCAATGTCTTGGTTTGTCAATATAATTTTAGGTTTTTGTAGAATTTCGAGTTATGGGTTCAAGAGTAACTCATATCTGGAATCAAGTTGCCAATCTGAGCCTTGATCTCCTCGTCGTAATGGAATTCTCTGAGTTGTTGAACCTCTTCTTCCCATTATGCCATTTTTGCTTTGTCTGTCTCTGGAACATATTCTTCATCGATTCTACCACTTCCATTGCTGTGTTTGCAGCACGAGATGGTTGAGCACTATGAGGGCGAGGGGATTGAGTAGAGTGAGGACGAGAGGGTCGTTTACCTCGAGGGGCCATGGCAAGGAAAACAAAGACGTGAGAAGGGTTGACAGTAGAGGTGTTATGAGGGAATTGATAGAAGATGTGGAGAACTGGAAGATTAACCAATAACAAGCTTGAGACCTTGACTTTTCCCAGCCAAGGCTCCCATTTTGTGGCCAAAATGGACTCCGGCTCAGCCTCCAAAAATTGGGCATTGATGTTTGAATGAGGAAGCCTCTTCATCATAACACAACAAGGGTTAATCCTCAACATAAAGACCGACACTATTATCATTTCTAAACCTGAGAGCCAACAAAATTTCATAGCTATTATGCAAGGGTCAGGTTGGAATGAGGTTGTCCTCGATCGACATCGACTCTTGATTACCCACCAAATCTCCTTCGTGTGATACAACCTCGACATGACTGGGAAGGTTGTGATAGCTTTCAACAGGAGGGATGGGAGTGCAACATGGAGGGGTTGTCCGCAGCGAAATGTCGAAAAAGGTGGGGTGACGTATTGTGACCATTATGTTATGAATTTTCTTCATAACATAACTTAGAATGCCAAACCACTAGTGGGGACAACCATCATTGGTTGCTATCAGTGAAGATTTATCACCATTATTTAGGGAAAACCACACCACCTGAAATAACCCGTTGGTGGTCCGTAAGGGGACAATCTTTCACTTTTGCCTCTCGATCTTGGGCTGTTAACCTGTTTCCTTACATATGAGGAAAACTAGATCTTAACCAAACAAAAGCAATGGAATTGTGTATACTTATGAGATAACTTGTTTATAGGATACTAAAAGGAACACGCGTTAATCATGAAGTTTATTTAAAATGTATAAAGAGTCCGAGTTTAAAATCTTTACAATAAAAACCTCTGGTTATAGAATAATGGATCAAGAAGTACAAAGAAAACAAAACAGACATGTTACATTAGTTCTGTTAACACTCTACAAAATCTCTCTCCATTTTTCATGTGAGTTTGCATATAATATCTGTTCCATGTCATGCATCAACACACAAATTGCATTCCTATATCGCTCAGCAATACATGCTGCCATTGAATCTATCAAATAGAGTTACTACCAAACCAGTTAGTCCTAAAGCATAGCTGTAGATCGAAATACCTGAGAAATTGGATTGCAACTAGAACCTATATAACACTGGAAAACGAAGACTGAAACTAGAGCTTACAACATTGGAAAACGAAGTACGCATGAGCCATCTATATATAAAGTCTAATGCGCCTATTGATCATGGTCTTCTTCTGTGTCCCAAAGAAAGGAAGCATACATCCCCACAACTTCAACTGCCTCTGGTTCTCCAGGTTGCTGAATAAGCTCTCTACCCTTTTCTGCGAGGTCTGTGAGACCTAATTTCCATCCAAAGGCAGCATACTCTGTTTGCAGAATATCATTCATTATATTCTCGAAAGACCAGTCATGAGGCAGCTGGGAATTTGAATTTTCTTCATCAAATACTGGTTTGCAGCCGAGGTGGGTGCACTCCACTAATATTCCTGCCGATGTTACGAACTTTTGAAACAATATCATTACAGGGAGCTGATCATCAGAGGATCGACCCAACTCCATACTTACACGTGAAAAAGAGCTCTGATTTCTTCTGGGTTTTGATCTCTGTGACGAATTTATCATCGTCGGACCCCGGCGAGATATTGAACGACAATCGGTGCTCCTCTTAATCGCTATATTATGTGATCTCAATTGCAAATTCTCTGCCAAGGAATTCATGATAGGGAATGGAAAGTTACCAGAAATTAGCAGAGCTCCGTTGGCCATTTTATTCAGCGACCGATACAGTCCTTATGTTGTGATACTTGTCGATTGCATGGTAGAGGGAATTAAACTTCAATATATCCCTTCACGTATCTTCAGCTGATATGGCTGAATTTCCTTTTGTTGTCGTTGGAGAAGGTTGGATTTCCTTTGATATGATGTGATCAGATTGGCGTGTGAGCGAGGGTAATCTAGTACTTTGATTATAACTCTTTCAAGTTGGATTGATCCGTGATTGAGACTTGATCCTTCCACATTACTATTCTTGCATCATGCTGTCATGGTCTAAATATTAGATGAACTCAAGAGTCTACTTCCAATGACTTGTAAATATTTCCTAGGTAGGAGATTACTATGATAATTAAAAAAGATGTTTAATCAATTTATAGGAAATCTTTTTTTTTTTTTACATTTGAATTAATATACAGAAGATTTAGAACATCTGAATTATACAAAAATTATCATTCAAATCTATAAATTTAACAAATTTTAACATCTAATTTACAAATCTAATAATTTGTTGTTAGAAGAGTAATTTTTCTACCTATTCACCTACCACACGACACTTTAACGGTTTTCTAGAGAATTTCATCACCGCCATATCCCGCCAACACTCCATCCTTCGTGAATGCTCCAGAACTTCCAAACTCTTCCATACTCTCTATAAAAACATGGAGATATAAGCATTTAATTCAGATTGAGCAATACAATTTGTGTTTGTTATTTAATATGTCTTATTTTGTTTCTGCACCCTTCATTTGGTATCAGAGCACAGTACTGGGCTAACTCCCTCACGGGAGGGCCCATGATCATGAGAGGAGTCGCCCATCAGTGCAGATAGGAGTGAAGGAGTGTTGAGCAGAGAACCGATCTGCAGACGTGTGAAGAGTTAACTGTGTGAGCAGTAAGAGCTCGGGTGAGCCGTGAAGGCCGCAAACTACATTGATGAGGTCCGCGTGTGCTGAGCTAAGCAAAAAGACGATTTGTATTGACTAGTGAAGGGTTTCAATGGGAACACAAATTGCAAAGATATCGCTTCTGCATCTTCTGTTAATGCAATCGACAAGGAGTAGCTTTCTTCGCCACATATGCACAACAACTAATGCAATCCCAAAGCCCATCCACTGGCAGATACCGAGCTCTACACGACGATAATAGATGTTGTTCGGGATGCTTCTGAGGTCAGACAGCTGAAGAAAGGTGCACATGAAGTTTTCAAGACATTGCACAGGGGGTTAGCAGACTTTGTTATAATAGTTGCAGACACACAGCTTCTGGACATTATTCTCCATCTGCCAACCTTGTCTAAAACTAAGAAAATACCGTATGTATTTGTTTCTTATGTAGAGTCCGTCTTCAAATTTGTATATATGGTTGTTAAAGAGACCGATAATGAATTTACTTTCACTACTGCTGTTAAGGCTTGTGCTAACCTGGCAGATGTAGAGCTATGAATAGGCATTGTTGTGTTAAATGTCTCATCTTCCCAAGTGAGAGTTAAGTCAAACATTTCTGTATGTAAAAAGTCTTCCTTTGTAATTGTAAAAGGGTTATTGAGTATATAGAAAAGTTATTTGGAATGTTTATATAGGGTTTCCTCTTGTCTTGAGTTAAGTTGTAAGAGGTCAGGAGTGTATTAATCTCAAGAAGAGTCAAATTGCGCTAGTTAAATTTAAAGTGTGAGTCTGTTTGTTAAGCTAGTCAAAAGTTGAGTCCAAATCAAATGTTAAGTGATGTAAAAACATGGCAAGTGATGAGTCAATTATTTTTGCCAATCCATTGTCATAGGTTGTCTTGTTGGATCTTGATCAACTACAAAAAGAAACATATCCATAAAGTATATTGAAAGGAAAAAATAAGATGCAAGAAGCAGTGTAAAAGACATAAAAGATAGACTCATGATGCAAAGGGTGACAGAAGACAAAAAAAAATGGATGGTGAAAGACAAGGAAGAAAGACTCTTGTTGAAAGAGGTAAAGAACAAGAAGACTCCAAATGAAGTTATGTAACGCTTAATGATGAGATGTAAATGGGCATGTGTAATGGGCTTGTAATTTGTTGGGCATTTAGTAAAGAATGTGAAATTTTTGTACCTGTGATAAAATGTTATAATGATAAGTGATGTAAGGGGTGCATGATCGGTAGTACCCAACACCCTAGAGGTTTTTTGGTCCAAAGCTAAGCCATAGGCATAGGCAAGCTATATTCCCCAAGAGGTTGTTGGTCCAAAGTTGTAAACCTTAGCTATAGGCAAGACAAGTTATATTCTGTAGGTGTTTAGAAAGCCCTATTGAGTCAGGCCTACATGGATTAGAGTGATCATGTAGCGTGTATCCCTCTTAGGCATAAATACATCAAGATGTGGAATTAACCACTAGGTAGGTACGAGGGTGGTAGGTGTACTCGTATCTAAGTTTGATGGTGATCGGAGAAGTTAGATCTTCGATTAAAGGGAGGAATGTGAGATTAAGTAATCTCAGAGTGTGAGTTGGTTGGGACCAAGTTATGACTAAAGGATTCTAATGTATTGATGAACCATGTACCTGAAAAAGATCCCTAGAGCACTGGGCGAGTACAACGGAAGGTACCCATGTATCTGGGTAGATGGATCTCTTTTTATATTTATATGGACATCAATGATCAGTTGTTTGCAGGTGCAAAAGAAAGATGCAAAAGTTCAATCATTAATCAATTTTATGCAAGTACAAAAGAAGAAACATTGTAATGGTTAAGGGTAAACAGTAAAATCCCCACGTAGTTTATAATGAGGAGAAACTAGTAAAATAAAGTTTCAAAAAAAAATTCTTAAAAAAATCATTTCTTAAAACAAAAATTATTCCTTAAAACAAAAAATATTCCTTAAAAGTTACGACATTAAAAAATATCAAGATACCATAGAGATTGAAATATATCCAAATATCATGAATGAGTACGACATGAGCGGACGACATAGTTTTGTGTTGTGCTGTTCACATGCATTCTGCACCATTTAGTTTGTGATATTAGGCAACGTTTACATTTTAGCTTTTCTAAATTGGATGACGACGGTGTCGCCTTCTTATCATGTTTACATTTTAGCTTTTCTAAATTGGATGACGATGGTGTCGCCTTTTTATCATGTTTATATCCAAAATTGTACCCTTCAGTCTTGTCTTTAATGGTGTAACTTTAATTTAGTTTTATATCACATTTTTGTTTTATGTTAATTTTATTTTATATTTCGCTTAATATTTTATTAGTCCCTACCGAAAGATTGGTATTATAGAAATAGGTTTTAGAGTTAATAGCCGTTTTGTTTTAGCCTTTAATTATTATTATTATTTTTTTCAATTATAATTTAGCTTTGGGAGGAGTAATTTTATTGTCTTATTCGTAGTTGTAATTTAATAAGCAATTTAATTATACACTTGTAATCTATGGTTGGAAAGAGTGGAGGTACTAGTGTCAACATTTGAAGAGGATCTAGGTTTCCAAAGCTTGCCACCTTGTCACTTGTTGAATGAGGACATTGAAATTATATATATATATATATATATATATAGTATGACATTATTATGTGTTGGGGATTTTATGAAGTGCAAGTAGTTTTAATTAAGTTTATATATATATATATATATATATATATATATATATTTTGTATGACATGATTATGTGTGGGGGATTTTATGAAGTGCAAGTAGTTTTAATTAAATTTATTTGTTGAAATTAATAGTTAAATTTTTTGAGTTTTATCATGATACACAATTGTTGCAATTAACTACTTACTAAACATGAATTTGGGTTTTATGTGCATCTACTATCTTACTTTGACTCAGTTTAGATGGATGCATAGTGAACTTAGCTCTATTTTGTTACTGGCAGAAACTATGTAGATCTAAAACAATCAAAGCCCTGCAATGAGTGAGTGGTGGAGTTAATTCTGAGTGGTTGAAATTGTTGATTATTGTTTTGTTTTTTTGAAGAGACAATTTAAGTGCATTAGGGTTTCTTATAAAAAAGTGTACAACCTTAAGACACTTAAACGTTAATATGAAAAAAAGACGTTAAAAAAGATGTGGGTGTTGTCAATTTTTGTGAGTTGTAGGAGTTGTTGTCTTGGGCTTGTGCAAATTTAAGTTAGAGGGTAAGAAATTCTGTATGTTGAGAGTTGCAAGAATTGTGGTGTTGAGTTTTTGCAAAATCTATATCAGATGGTAAGAAATCTTGTACATATGGCAAAGAAGATTAGAAATCGATTCTTATTTTGCTTTTACAAATATGAACATTCACTTATATTTGTTGAACAAATGCAATAAGTTTGTGTGCTTGTTTTTATGTAATTTTATATCATATTTTGATTTATATATCATCATTTTTATGTTGATCAATAAACATTTAACTACACAGCGTTTAATGTTTTGTATTCTAAATTTTATATGTTTAAATTTAAAGCCATTTCCATCCGATGAAGTAAAACCTAACATGATACTTATACTTATTGGTTACCCATTTTTATCTCTAGTTGTAATCTACAATTTGTGTTACATTTAGACCAAACTGATCAATTTTTTTTGTGGCTACAGGTCCAAGTTGTATTCTACAGTTTGTCTTAGATTTTACTTGAAACGGATCAAATACTTTTTGTGGTGACAGGTATAGATTTAGCGTGCTTCGCCAACTTTCCTGCTGTGTGCGTGACATGACGTTTGGAATTTAAGTGGCATTTATGTCATTTGTCATATGGTGAATAGAGACGTCTCAACGGTCGGTTCCGGTCGAAATTTATCTGAACAATCCATCGTTGAGACATTGTTCAGATAGTAATTTTTATATTTTTGAATGATTTAGAGATTTTTAAAACTTGTAGCCTATATTTGAGAATGCACGAAATTGCAATTTTGTTACGATAGAATTGCAGATTTTGAATTTAAAATAAAAACCACTTACAATATAGAGAAAACCCACTTAAATATGAAATGTTTTAGTTATAACATTTAAGGCAAGCCTATAGAATAATGGGAGAACTCACAAGCGTTTCCTTTGGTATTTTGTGTTTCGTTTGGAAGTGTGAGACATGTTATGGAGTGAGAAGTTGAGTGAAACAATGTTCGAATTTAAAGGCAAACCTTAGCCATATAAGAAATTTGTCATAAATGTTTACCAACATTTTAATATTTCACATGATATTACACAAGTTACATCAAAGTTCTATTGACCATACTTTTGTGGCAAACCAATATGGTAATTGAGGTTCACAGAGTTGGAAGAATAAGCATTGTAATCAGCCATGTGTATTGAAAACTAAGATGTTGAGATTTGGTTGTGGATAAATTAATGAATGGTTTTGTTTATTTGTGAGTTTAGTTTTGTTCATGATTGTTCTTCACGTTTAGCATAAATTAAAAAAGATACAAACAACTCCGTGAAAATGAAAGGAACAGTAAACACCAAAACCTTTTTTAACAAATATTTACAGAATCCTTATCGGAAAACTTCAAAACTCTTCACATCCCAACAAAAACCATTAAACATGTAAAAGGAACATTAAACACTCAAAACCCTTTTTAACAAATGGTCAAACAACATTTTTATGATTGATTTCTTTCGAATATGATTTTTCTCATGATTTTTATAACAAGTTATTGTAATTTGCATGATGTGATTTTCAACTTTTGATGTACATGGCGGGAGATTGTAATTTGCATGATGTGAATTGTAATGGAGATAGTTTTTCCAAAAACTTATTGTGAAAGTCTATGTATATTTGGGAGTCTCATCTCAAGATTTTCGGGGCATAGTCTATGCTTATCTGTGGAGTTGGAATCTCAATTCAAAGTCTTAACACTGTGAGCACAATGGAGTCTCATATGGGAGCATCATAGTCTCAACCAATGAGATTATTGGCTTGTTTTATTTTTTGTTTTATGCAGACTGGTTTGGAAATGTTTACAATTTTGTATCTCTGATCTGATATTCATATATAAATCTAGGAGTCAGCACACAGAGTTATATATAAACATGTGGATACCTGTAAATTTTTAACCTATCTATAAATTGGTTTAAAAAATTAAGTAAAAGTCATCATTAACTTGCACATTTTAAAGTTGCTTGTATATAATAGTTAAATAAACCAAAAACAAATAAATACTCATCAAATTTAACCCCCACAAAAAGAAAATAAATTCCTATCAAATGTAACCCAAACAAATAAATACCCATCAAATTTAACTCCCACCCATAAACTCCATCCCTCCTCACATCCAAAAGAACAATTTAGCACCATCATCATACTTACCAAAGTAACCGCAACGCCGGCTCAATGTAATTCCTTGTTTCACATTCCAACTCCCGCATAATTCCACATCCAAAAGACATAATAAATTGTGCAATTTTATGGGGTTGAGGCATGAACAACAACCAAACTCTAACTAAAATGAAATATATTAAAATTATTTACTAAATCTACCAATCCTGAGAGAGTGAATAAAGATGAATTTCGGACTAAAGGTCCTATTTAACCTTAAACCCTAATCTGATGGCTATACATTGAAGATGCTGACATATTCTTAATCGTCCTCCAAAATCAATGGATCAGATTTATTGTTCATAACTTTCTTGCATTTATCAAGACATTGGTTAACATGTTACCTAATTACATTAAAAAATTACTCTAAGGATATGTAATTGCCACGTTCCATTTATTAATCTAATGCAACCAAACGTTTCATATTAAAAGAAAGTGATTACCACAAACGTACCACAAACGTTTTATATTGATCACACATATTTTCAGTATATTAGAAGCACGCGTTCTCAGCCGCTACCTTTCGACATTCTCAACCACGAGTTAGCAGCTGTGTTAGTATTTAATACAAACGAGCTCTAGATGGACTGTTTCATACAGGTCTACCCAAGTTTGATAACATTTTTTCAACTTAGAAAAATAAGCAGGTGGATTGAAAAAGCCGCGTGGAAACCAGAAGGCGGACAAATTTTGGGATTTTATAAGATTCCATTCAAAATATGTTAGATCAAAGTTTTCAATATAACATAGAATTCTTTTACAATTCTTTTTTTATGCTGAAGAGCGTTGTGAAGTAACATAGAATTTTTTTCTCTTGGTGTATGATTAAGTGAAAACAATGATGGATAACATCTTTCCTAGTCATAAGGTTTATTTGTTGGAAAATTTTCTATTGTCTTAAAACATATTCTTTGTGTTGAGAGACACTTTTTACAGGGAGATATTTATTCCTTTTATACTCAACATGAAATTGATATGTAATATTTAAAAAATATTAATAACAAAAAATATTGCAATGTCATTTTTAACCATAAATAAAATATTTTAATATCAATATTTTATATGATGGGTTCAATGGTTAAGAACATGTGTTCCCTCTTAAGAGATCACAAGTTAAAATCCAATCAATTTTTTATCTAAAAAAAGTTTTCATTTCAATGGATTTGGTCTTTGTTAGGTCATGATAGATCCATAATTAAGATAGAACCATGGTTGTCCATTGTGTCCTTCTAGTACTTTTTGTTTTTATATTTTATATTAGAATGGGTTCATAGTTATCAAAGACTTTGTATTGTTATGTTCTTGGTTTTATGAATGGTGAAATGAAGTGTTAAATGGTTGGGCGTTGTTATTATGTTGGGCTTTGTTATCATGTAAGAGATAGAAAACTCATATGTTGGAATTATTAACTTCTACTTATTTTGTGTGAAATCTTATTTGTGATTATTGGGTAGAGTTGGTCTCGACATAACTAGTATTTTCTATATTTTTGAAGATTGTTAAAGTTAGTTGGATATGGAAGATATTCTCTATCTAATTAAATCTTTATTTGATGTGTGGTTGCCATATTTTATCATGTTAATGTGATTAAAATATTCTAAGTATGGTTAAAATAGTGCAAATATGTTAAGCTAAAATTTAATATATTTATATATATATTATTAAATTGACTGAATAGAGTCTCAAAAACAATTTTTGACATGTGTAAGAATGTCTACTCTCCCTTTTCTCTACATTGTATAGTGCAAATATGTTAAGCTAAAATTTAATGTATTTATATATATATTATTAAATTGATTGAATAGAGTCTTAAAAACAATTTTTGACATGTGTAAAAATTTCTACTCTCCCTTTTCTCTACATTGTATCATAGAGGGACTGGACTTGACTCCTGGGAATAAATGTTGTGCGGAATGGGAGAGCGCAAAAGGATAACACTGGGAGATGAAAGTTCACATTTGAATTCGTTGCCTCTACGATATTTGATGAAAGCGGGATTACAGAAATCATAGCGAAGCCAGTAAAACCCTATGGGAAGTCATCCAGTCAGAGAAGTAGTCAAAGCCATGGGAAGAATAACCTAAAGAAGCTGGCGGTGACTGTATTTTAATTTTTTTTCTCCTTTTAGTCGCGTGAAATAAAGACGAACAAAGGCACTTGAGGACGAGAAATAAGAATCATTTAATCTCTGGAAGGCTGGGAAAATGATAAATCACTGGCCGTGGTCGATTCCTTTCACCTCCATGCCTCTATGGTCGAGAGGCTTTCTAATTGTTATGTGTCATTATTATTGTTATGTGTTATTATTATGTTTTGGTGATGATTTGTAGTCTTGATTGGAATTATTTGGTGATGATTTGTAGTCTTGATTGGAATTATTTGGTGATGTGAAAAAAATAGATTGTTATTATATTTTGGTGACCATTTGATTTGATGTAAAAATATTAGAGTATGCAAGTTTTGACAATTATTTATAATGTGAAGATTTTTTTGGACAAAAATTGTGTCCATTAAACATTCAATTTTTTGATCATTAAACATTCAATTTTTTGAGTGAACACTTCATCCATCATTAGAGATATAAAAAACTAATATTGATTTTCAAATTTATAAGATAAAAAAGATAAAATGAAGTTGAAAGTTAAGAATAAGAGTAAACGACAATTAATTTATCCATTGAGATAAATTATTAAATGGTGATGAGAACTTGATCGTTTATGATTTACAAACTCCATTTAATTATTTCCTCTACGTTTTCTTGAGATATATGGTCTATTATAAATCGTACAACTCAACTTTAAATTCTTTTGGTTCTTCATCTCATAATCAAATCCAAAAATTTTCTAATCTAATGACCAAGCAAATCTCCTCCCATGCCTCTGCCCGTTTCTGGAACCCACACCATTCTTCTCATGATCTCTCCCCCATAACCCTAATTAAAAATCACTCGCAGTCTGCTCCGTCCTCTCACACTATCCATTCTGTCTAGACAAAGAAACTTTCTCCAGTCCTGTCGCATGATTCACGCCTTAATGAACCTCAACCATCTCTTCTGCTCTTGTCTCTATCACACAATATTTCTAGATCCTCCCCCTTCACATTTTCTTCCTCATCGTCCTCTCAATTTGGTGCTAAATCGCCACGCATCTTCTCTTACGTTTTCCACCCGGATCCCTCATCTAATTCTCGGCTTCTAAGCTGCAACCTTAATTTCGAATTTGATCTCAACCCTACTACGTCTTCCGGAAACCCTAATTTTTGTCAAATCGCTCCCCCTACGATCTCCCTTGAAAACAGTTCAGCTAATGAATTTGATGGTGATCTGATTCACGACCATCGTACAATTAAAGACGATCGGATCAACATCTCTGATAGCTCAAACTCCGCCTGATCTTCAGTTGTTAATCTCAATCATTCACCCCGTTTGACTGACATTTCACCTCTTCCTTCTTTATCATCAAATTCTCTTAATCCCTCCTCTGCGTTACGGTCAGATGATCACAATCCTCCTATTCTAATTACTAAGGAGACTCCCACCACCTGTCCTAATGAAATCTCCATCGATTCACATCCTTTGGGAAACCTCAACACCTCTCTTCCTCCTACTGTTATTAATTTATCTTCACTTACTTTGGATTCTACGACTCTCCAACTTATGGAGAAAGGATTTGATTTCTCTCTAAATCCTAGACATATCCCTATGGAATATATCATCTCCTCCACTGAATCCATTACCCATTACCCACAATCCGTCTATTCATGAAGCAGAAGAAATTAGACAGGAATTTGGAAGAATCTTTCGTCCTTCTAGGCATCCCAAACCTAACCTTACTAATGAACAATTAAATAGAACACTAATTTAATACTACCAATGCATAACCGAACACTACTCATTCCATTATTATGAAATTATATAAGCTCTATGAGCTGTTAACAAACTCCTAAGAAATAGGATCTCAACGGATCTTTACTAACAAGTATCCTAACAATCTAACATAATACTAATTTAATCATTTCAACATTATTATTCCAACTCTTCCCCTTAATGGAGAAATAGATTCTCTACCACACCTAACTGTTTCCTACATTCTTCAAAACTTGTCTTTCCAAGAGGCTTGGTAAAGATGTCAGCCACATTGATGTCAGCCACATTCTCAGTGGTATAATTCCTTCTCTTGTATCTTTTCTCTTACAAAATGATGTTGGATTTCAATATGCTTTGTTCTAGCATGATAAATTGGGTTGTGTGCCAATTTAATAGAGCTTTAATTCTCACATTTGAGAACAATTGGCTTCATTTGCTTGTTGCCAATGTCTTCAAGAATTCTCCTTAACCAAACAACTTCACAAGTAGCATTGCATAGAGCTTTGTATTCAGCTTCTGTTGATGATAAATAAACAGTTGGTTGTTTCTTACTACTCCATGACATGACCCCTATAACAATGTTGAATGCATATCCTGAAGTTGATTTCTGGCCCAATCTGAATCATAGTAACCCGCCAACTTAACATCACAATTATCAGTATACATAATACCAAAATTAACAGTTCCTTTCAGATATCGAAGAACTTTCTTTGCAGCTACCCAGTGGCTTTCAAGTGGCTTAGCCATGAATTGACTAAGGATGTTGACTGAATATGCTATGTCTTGTCTAGTAGTAGTGAGATCGTTCAAACTTCCCACCAATTGGCGATACAGAGTACCATTTTCCTCTTTAGTTTCATCAACACTAGATAAATTTGCATTCTGTTCTAAAGGTGTTGACACTGCTTTGTATTCATTCATATTGAATCTTTCCAGTATTTCCCTTGTGTATTTACTTTGAGTGACCATTGTTTTACCATCTTCTCTCCATATTTCTAGACCTAAACAATAATGTATTTCACCAAG
>JZKD02S1257821.1:0-12226 GCA_000966675.3 Picea glauca
TATTTAGCAAGAATTAATGGAACAACAAGATTATAGCTAGATCAATACTAGAATAAAACCAGAAAGAGCACCTTTACTAAATATAGGAATGTTCACTTGCCTCTTCGAGGGGGTAACCTCCGGTAGAGAAAATCTCTATTACAATAATCTCGAATAAAAAATATCCATTACCTCCTACTCTTATTTATACTAATTGTTGTTAGAAAAACAGGATCGCAGAGCAATAAAATAAAAACAAATGTGGAAATAAAACACAAAAGATACACAATACAATAGAGACACAAATATACGTGGTTCACCTAGTGTGGGATACATCCACCAGAGAAATTTTCAGGTCTAACATAACTTCTACCATTAGATTTGAGACCTTATAATGAATATTCCAGATTTACTATGAAATTACAATATACATTTACAAGGAAAATTTTCCTTCAGGGCCCCATTTTGTTCAAATAATTAAAAGGTACCTAGGAAATTTTTTCCCATCACCTAGGCGCTTAAGGGGTGAGAAAATGACTAATGTGGATCCTAGTCATTTAATTTATGAGATGTAAATTAAAAGGTGACCTTTTGAACTTAGGGAAAGTGGGTGACTTAAGTGATTTAATCTCCACCATTAATCTCATCTAATCGCAACCAATGGATGAGATGACCTTTCACCTTCTCCTCATTGAGTTTATTAAGGTTAGGAGGGAACACCATTTGAGGGTTGTTGATGCATTTTTGAGAGAGATGGAAAAAGAGAGAAGTTGATCATACTAAGAGAGGAGCATTTGCTGCTAGGGAATGCATTCCAAGGCAAGCTTGGGCATGCAAATCGAGGAGAGAGTACATCAATTAATGGAGGTTGTACTATACAGATTTTGAGCAGACCGTACAGCTAAATATTGGCACAATTTTCAAGGTGAAAGTACAATGCATTTATTGAGGCTGTACTGTACAAATTTTGAAGGCCATAGTACTTTTTTATTGCATAGAAACCGAGGATATTACATGTGCACATGTATAGGAAATTCAAGCATGAATTTTGAGGAGTTTGGCTCTGGTTTTGATGTGGAAGCTTGGCATGGTTTTCGAGATAAGTTTGTATTTAATTTATGAAATTAATGACTGTTGTAAAAGACATTTTCTCAGATCTCTGAAATAATAAAAATCCCTCTCTCACTGGTTTTCCCCTTATGGGTTTTTCCAGGGTCAGTGTTAGACCAAAAATATTTATGCATTTTATTTTATGAATATGGTGTTGCTAATATAATTTAATTTCTGCATTAAATGTTGTTCATAATCCTCATGTTTTAGTTCTGAAATTTTGTTTATATGCTGAATATTTATGGCTATCATAAATCTAGGTTTTGGGCATTAAACATTGATAAAAATTAGCGAGACTTGAAACTAGGTATGGTATGAAAATTTACATGGTACCAGAGGTGAGTTAAAGAAAAGTGCAGATTTAAATCAACAATATAGAGAAGAGGACATAAGCTACTTCAATGGACAAAGTTTGGAATTTTTATTTTCAATAGAGAAGGGTCAATGGATACTGGTTTAAGGGTTGAGGAGAAACTTGATATGGTAGTAAATTTTGGTGCTTGGAAGGAGAGAATGCTTTTGATTTTGCAATATAATGAGTTATGGGACATTGTTGAGAACTCCACAACAAACCTAGTAAATGTACCTACAGATCCTAATATTCTAGCAACGTACACCAAGAAGAGTATAAAGGCTAAAAGAATCATCCTTAATACCATCAAGGACCATTTGATTCCTTATGTGATAGGTAAGAAAAAATCCTATGAGATGTGGGAGTCCTTGATAAAGTTGTATCAAAGTACAAATGAGAACTGGAAGATGGTTTTGAGAGAGAAACTGAAAAGCATTAAAATTTCTAGGGATGGAAATGTGGTCACATATCTTACTAGGTTGACACAAGTGAGAGATGAAATTGGAGCTGTTTGGGAGGCCATTGATGATAGTGAACTCATGAGGACAACATTGAATGGAGTGACCAAACAATGGGCTATTTTTGTTGAGGGCATTGTGTCTAGGGAGAATCTTCCCAAGTTGAAACATCTTTGGGATGAATTTGTTCAAGAGGAAACCCAGAGAGGTTATGTGCATGGCAGTTCATCTACTGGTAATGATGAGGAGAATGTGGCTCTTGCTACTAACAACAAGAAGAAATTAAAAAAGGGTCCTAAGGGAGGAAACAAACCGAAGAGTGAAGGAAATAAGGAGATGAGCAAATTCATGTGATTTGAATGTCACAATTTTGGGCACTATGCAGGACAATGTCCTAATAAGAAGAAGAATCAAACAACAAATTCAATAGAGGTGGAGGAGTTTTCCACCAGGCTCGATACAGATTTTTCCTTAGTGGTGTGTCTTTCCACTAGATCCACTCATTCCAGTGTGTGGTATATTGTTAGTGGTTCCTCCCGCCCTATGACATGTGCTCGTAAGAATTATATATATATATTACATAGTTTGGTGATCTTGAGGTAGTGCTTGGAGATGACCGAGTGGTCAAGGAAGTTGGTAGTGGGATAGTATCATTTCAGAGGGAGTCTCTACCTCCCATGTTGTTGAGAGATGTCCTATATGTTCATGGCTTGAAGAAGAACTTGATTTTAGTTTCTACTATTGAGGAGAGGGGATATGAGGTGTTGTTCCATGATAGAAAGGTTCTTCTATTTCCCAAGGGGTCTAGTATCAATTCGGCCAAAGTGATTGGGAATCGACATGAGAAGTTGTACAAGCTCATGTTTCAAATAGCTAGTTCATTGTATCATACTACCAACAACAATGATATTTGTGAGCTATGGAATATGAGGATGGCCCATTTACATCATGGGGCTATGAGGATACTAAGGGAGATTGTGACTAGAGTACCGGAGTTTAGTACAGATCACCAAGAGTTGTGCAAGGGGTGTGCTTTTGGAAAGTACACCAAGACTACTTTTCCAAGCAGTGACAATAGAGAAACAAGTATACTTGATCTGATTCATTCTAATGTTTGTGGTCCTATGTATTCAACATATTTGAGTGGTCGTTTGTACTATGTCATATTCATTGATGACTTCTCTTGAAAGTATTGGATTTTATTCATGAAGACATCAGGACAAGTCTTCAATCGGTTCCAAGAGTTTAAAGCTCTTGTGGAGAAACAAACTAGGAGGAAAATCAAAGTACTGAGGACATATAATGG
Organism: Picea glauca; assembly: GCA_000966675.3. NCBI lineage: Eukaryota > Viridiplantae > Streptophyta > Pinopsida > Pinales > Pinaceae > Picea > Picea glauca. The sequence goes on from JZKD02S1257821.1 coordinate 3,206, forward strand.
GGGTGATTATACCTCCAAGGAGTTTAATGACTTATGTGTAGGAGAGGGCTGCAAGAGGGAGTTGATTGTTCCTTACAACCCACAACAGAATGGCGTTGTTGAGAGGAAGAAAAGGGCCATAGTTTGGGCTACGAGAGCCATGTTGCATGATCAAGGGCTGCCACTTTTTCTTTGTGCTGAGGCATGTTACACTGTAGTGTATCTACAGAACAAGATTCCACACAAAGCATTGGGGGATAAGAATCTTGAGGAGGCTTTCTCTGGGAAGAATCTTGAGGTTGGGCACTTTAGGATTTTTGGGTGCCTTACATATTCACATGTCCCTTCTAAGAAGAGGAAAAAGATAGACCCATGAAAAAAAAGGTATTTTTGTTGGGTATAGTGAGACTTCAAACGATTTATGCATATACATCCCTTCCTTGAGGAAGACAATTTTGAGAAGGGATGTGATATTTGAGGAGGAAAAATCCTTGAGGAAGTCACGAGGGATTGAGAGGGGTGAGCAGTTAGCACCTCAAATTTAGTTGAGTCCACAATAGACTTTAGTGACACAGAGTTCAAGTCCACCATATTCGATGACGATTGGTCCATAGGTTACAGGTCCATAGATGTCAGGATCACAGGTTACTGGTCCACAATTTTTAGGATCAAGTGCTCCATATTCTACTTAAAATTCACAATATTTAGGTGATGGGGTTGAGGAGGGGGATTCCCCTCCATAGGACACTAATTCAGAGAGGAGGAAGCCCAAGTGGCTTTAGGACACTCTGAGAGAGGCACAAGGTTTAGTGGGGAATCCCAGGAAGGTTGTGAGGGAGATTAAACCTCCTGAGAGATTTTGTAGCTACATTGCGATGATGAGCAACATCAAGGAGTCTGAGCCTTCCACTTTTGAGGAGGTTGTTAGAAGACATTTTTGGAGAGATGCCATGATGGAAGAGTAGAGTTCCATCATGAAGGATGGTGTTTGGGAGATTGTTCCTATACCCGAGGGGAAGTTAGTGGTGACTTCTAAGTGGTTCTACAAACTCAAGTATGCCACAAATGGAAGCATTGAGAAGTATACAACTCATTTTGTAGCTTGGGGGTTCTCACAAGTTGAGGGATTTGACTATGATGAGACCATCACTCTAGTTTCTAGATATAACTTTATCAGGGCAGTGATCTCTACTGCAACAGAGATGGGTTGGAAGATCCATAACATGGACATGAAGACCACATTTTTGAATGGTCTCATACAAGAGGAGGCGTACATTGATAATCCATTGGGATTTGAGGTGCATGGGATAGAGTCTCATGTGTACAGACTGAAGAAGTAATTGTATGGTCTAAAACAAGCTCCCAGGGATTGGTATTCTAGGATTGATGCTTGCTTGTAGTATTTGGGTTTCGAGAAGAGTGAGGCAGATCCAAATCTATACTTCATTGTGGTTGGAGAGGATCCTCTCGTAATCTTGCTATATGTTGATGATATTTTCATTACAGGGGTTGAGAGATTCATTACTAGTTGCAAGGAGAGCCTTGCTTCAGAGTTCGAGATGACATATATTGGACTGATGCATTATTTTTTGTGATTAGAGGTTTGGAAGGATCTTGGACACATCTTTTTGGGATAGAGGAAGTATGCTTGTGACATTATGAGGAGATTCCAGATGGAGGATTGTAGGCCCATGACCACTCCCATGATTACTAGCTGGAAGAATATTTATGCCTCTAATTCACAGTTGGTTGATCCCACTTTATATCATTAGTTGATCAGTTTATTGATGTATTTGGTCAACACTAGACCAGATATTTGTTTGTTTGTCAACACTCTTAGTGAGTTTATGGTGGATCCTAGGAGAGTACATTGGGTGGCAGAAAATCATGTGCTCATGTATCTTTGTGGTACAATGGATAATGGTCTGGACTATCTAAGAGGGGATGGATTTCGATTGGTGGGATATGTAGATTCAGATTGGGCAGGATGTGTCAGTGACAGGAAGAGTACTTATGGATGTTGTTTTAGATTGGGCTCAATAGTGGTGTCTGTTGGATTACCGAGAGGGGGGGTGAATCAATAATAGAGAAATAATCCCTTTTAACCACAAAATTCAATTGTTATATCAATGTAGCATTATCATCCAATATTTACAGAGTAAATAAAGAATGAAAAAATGAACAATCATACACATACACAGTACACCAGTGTTTTTACATGGAAACTCAAAGTGGGAGAAAACCACAAAATGTTTTTTATTATATGTCTTTAAGAATTACATTCATTGGAAGCACCAAATTCCTTTGTTTTCTAGCTGCAATTGAAAGGAGGCTCCAACCCCCTAGTTTCTCAGGCTACAACATGAAGGAAGCTCCAACTCCCATATTCTCTAGCTACAACTAGAAGGAGGCTACAACCCCCTATTTTCTCAGGATACAACCCGAGGGATGCTCCAACTCCCCAATTCTCTGGTTACAACCAGAAGGAGGCTACAACCCCCTATGTTCTCTGGCTACAACCGGAAGGTAGCTACAACCACCTATCCTTGCCCCGTCCAATCGACCTGACATAGAAGTAGAATGACAGAACCATTGTCACACTATCACTATGATATATACTGTTGTAAACCTATACCAATCAACCTGTAACAACCTATACCAATAACATGTTCCCACATGTACCATACATAAAACTGTACCTCAACCTTTACCATAAACAAATGCATCAACCATGCACCAAACCTGTACAAATAACCTGTCCAAACAACATGTAATCAACATGTACCATAAACAAGTGCATCAACCATGCACCAACCTATACCTAAACTTGTACCATCAATGAGTGTATCAACCATGGACCAAATATGTACCAATCATGCATCAAATACACATAAACTATTACCCATCAAGATGTACCAACATCATCAACTATACACCTCATGTATGTGCCAACTCATCAACTACTTGTCTCAACCATGTACCCAACATGTACCTCAACCAAAANTATCCATTACCTCCTACTCTTATTTATACTAATTGTTGTTAGAAAAACAGGATCGCAGAGCAATAAAATAAAAACAAATGTGGAAATAAAACACAAAAGATACACAATACAATAGAGACACAAATATACGTGGTTCACCTAGTGTGGGATACATCCACCAGAGAAATTTTCAGGTCTAACATAACTTCTACCATTAGATTTGAGACCTTATAATGAATATTCCAGATTTACTATGAAATTACAATATACATTTACAAGGAAAATTTTCCTTCAGGGCCCCATTTTGTTCAAATAATTAAAAGGTACCTAGGAAATTTTTTCCCATCACCTAGGCGCTTAAGGGGTGAGAAAATGACTAATGTGGATCCTAGTCATTTAATTTATGAGATGTAAATTAAAAGGTGACCTTTTGAACTTAGGGAAAGTGGGTGACTTAAGTGATTTAATCTCCACCATTAATCTCATCTAATCGCAACCAATGGATGAGATGACCTTTCACCTTCTCCTCATTGAGTTTATTAAGGTTAGGAGGGAACACCATTTGAGGGTTGTTGATGCATTTTTGAGAGAGATGGAAAAAGAGAGAAGTTGATCATACTAAGAGAGGAGCATTTGCTGCTAGGGAATGCATTCCAAGGCAAGCTTGGGCATGCAAATCGAGGAGAGAGTACATCAATTAATGGAGGTTGTACTATACAGATTTTGAGCAGACCGTACAGCTAAATATTGGCACAATTTTCAAGGTGAAAGTACAATGCATTTATTGAGGCTGTACTGTACAAATTTTGAAGGCCATAGTACTTTTTTATTGCATAGAAACCGAGGATATTACATGTGCACATGTATAGGAAATTCAAGCATGAATTTTGAGGAGTTTGGCTCTGGTTTTGATGTGGAAGCTTGGCATGGTTTTCGAGATAAGTTTGTATTTAATTTATGAAATTAATGACTGTTGTAAAAGACATTTTCTCAGATCTCTGAAATAATAAAAATCCCTCTCTCACTGGTTTTCCCCTTATGGGTTTTTCCAGGGTCAGTGTTAGACCAAAAATATTTATGCATTTTATTTTATGAATATGGTGTTGCTAATATAATTTAATTTCTGCATTAAATGTTGTTCATAATCCTCATGTTTTAGTTCTGAAATTTTGTTTATATGCTGAATATTTATGGCTATCATAAATCTAGGTTTTGGGCATTAAACATTGATAAAAATTAGCGAGACTTGAAACTAGGTATGGTATGAAAATTTACATGGTACCAGAGGTGAGTTAAAGAAAAGTGCAGATTTAAATCAACAATATAGAGAAGAGGACATAAGCTACTTCAATGGACAAAGTTTGGAATTTTTATTTTCAATAGAGAAGGGTCAATGGATACTGGTTTAAGGGTTGAGGAGAAACTTGATATGGTAGTAAATTTTGGTGCTTGGAAGGAGAGAATGCTTTTGATTTTGCAATATAATGAGTTATGGGACATTGTTGAGAACTCCACAACAAACCTAGTAAATGTACCTACAGATCCTAATATTCTAGCAACGTACACCAAGAAGAGTATAAAGGCTAAAAGAATCATCCTTAATACCATCAAGGACCATTTGATTCCTTATGTGATAGGTAAGAAAAAATCCTATGAGATGTGGGAGTCCTTGATAAAGTTGTATCAAAGTACAAATGAGAACTGGAAGATGGTTTTGAGAGAGAAACTGAAAAGCATTAAAATTTCTAGGGATGGAAATGTGGTCACATATCTTACTAGGTTGACACAAGTGAGAGATGAAATTGGAGCTGTTTGGGAGGCCATTGATGATAGTGAACTCATGAGGACAACATTGAATGGAGTGACCAAACAATGGGCTATTTTTGTTGAGGGCATTGTGTCTAGGGAGAATCTTCCCAAGTTGAAACATCTTTGGGATGAATTTGTTCAAGAGGAAACCCAGAGAGGTTATGTGCATGGCAGTTCATCTACTGGTAATGATGAGGAGAATGTGGCTCTTGCTACTAACAACAAGAAGAAATTAAAAAAGGGTCCTAAGGGAGGAAACAAACCGAAGAGTGAAGGAAATAAGGAGATGAGCAAATTCATGTGATTTGAATGTCACAATTTTGGGCACTATGCAGGACAATGTCCTAATAAGAAGAAGAATCAAACAACAAATTCAATAGAGGTGGAGGAGTTTTCCACCAGGCTCGATACAGATTTTTCCTTAGTGGTGTGTCTTTCCACTAGATCCACTCATTCCAGTGTGTGGTATATTGTTAGTGGTTCCTCCCGCCCTATGACATGTGCTCGTAAGAATTATATATATATATTACATAGTTTGGTGATCTTGAGGTAGTGCTTGGAGATGACCGAGTGGTCAAGGAAGTTGGTAGTGGGATAGTATCATTTCAGAGGGAGTCTCTACCTCCCATGTTGTTGAGAGATGTCCTATATGTTCATGGCTTGAAGAAGAACTTGATTTTAGTTTCTACTATTGAGGAGAGGGGATATGAGGTGTTGTTCCATGATGGAAAGGTTCTTCTATTTCCCAAGGGGTCTAGTATCAATTCGGCCAAAGTGATTGGGAATCGACATGAGAAGTTGTACAAGCTCATGTTTCAACTAGCTAGTTCATTGTATCATAATACCAACAACAATGATATTTGTGAGCTATGGAATATGAGGATGGCCCATTTACATTATGGGGCTATGAGGATACTAAGGTATATTGTGACTAGAGTACCGGATTTTAGTATAGATCACCAAGAGTTGTGCAAGGGGTGTGCTTTTGGAAAGTACACGAAGACTACTTTTCCAAGCAGTGACAATAGAGAAACAAGTATACTTGATCTGATTCATTATAATGTTTGTGGTCCTATGTATTCAACATATTTGAGTGGTCGTTTGTACTATGTCATATTCATTGATGACTTCTCTTGAAAGTATTGGATTTTATTCATGAAGACATCAGGACAAGTCTTCAATCGGTTCCAAGAGTTTAAAGCTCTTGTGGAGAAACAAACTAGGAGGAAAATCAAAGTACTGAGGACATATAATGGGGGTGATTATACCTCCAAGGAGTTTAATGACTTATGTGTAGGAGAGGGCTGCAAGAGGGAGTTGATTGTTCCTTACAACCCACAACAGAATGGCGTTGTTGAGAGGAAGAAAAGGGCCATAGTTTGGGCTACGAGAGCCATGTTGCATGATCAAGGGCTGCCACTTTTTCTTTGTGCTGAGGCATGTTACACTGTAGTGTATCTACAGAACAAGATTCCACACAAAGCATTGGGGGATAAGAATCTTGAGGAGGCTTTCTCTGGGAAGAATCTTGAGGTTGGGCACTTTAGGATTTTTGGGTGCCTTACATATTCACATGTCCCTTCTAAGAAGAGGAAAAAGATAGACCCATGAAAAAAAAGGTATTTTTGTTGGGTATAGTGAGACTTCAAACGATTTATGCATATACATCCCTTCCTTGAGGAAGACAATTTTGAGAAGGGATGTGATATTTGAGGAGGAAAAATCCTTGAGGAAGTCACGAGGGATTGAGAGGGGTGAGCAGTTAGCACCTCAAATTTAGTTGAGTCCACAATAGACTTTAGTGACACAGAGTTCAAGTCCACCATATTCGATGACGATTGGTCCATAGGTTACAGGTCCATAGATGTCAGGATCACAGGTTACTGGTCCACAATTTTTAGGATCAAGTGCTCCATATTCTACTTAAAATTCACAATATTTAGGTGATGGGGTTGAGGAGGGGGATTCCCCTCCATAGGACACTAATTCAGAGAGGAGGAAGCCCAAGTGGCTTTAGGACACTCTGAGAGAGGCACAAGGTTTAGTGGGGAATCCCAGGAAGGTTGTGAGGGAGATTAAACCTCCTGAGAGATTTTGTAGCTACATTGCGATGATGAGCAACATCAAGGAGTCTGAGCCTTCCACTTTTGAGGAGGTTGTTAGAAGACATTTTTGGAGAGATGCCATGATGGAAGAGTAGAGTTCCATCATGAAGGATGGTGTTTGGGAGATTGTTCCTATACCCGAGGGGAAGTTAGTGGTGACTTCTAAGTGGTTCTACAAACTCAAGTATGCCACAAATGGAAGCATTGAGAAGTATACAACTCATTTTGTAGCTTGGGGGTTCTCACAAGTTGAGGGATTTGACTATGATGAGACCATCACTCTAGTTTCTAGATATAACTTTATCAGGGCAGTGATCTCTACTGCAACAGAGATGGGTTGGAAGATCCATAACATGGACATGAAGACCACATTTTTGAATGGTCTCATACAAGAGGAGGCGTACATTGATAATCCATTGGGATTTGAGGTGCATGGGATAGAGTCTCATGTGTACAGACTGAAGAAGTAATTGTATGGTCTAAAACAAGCTCCCAGGGATTGGTATTCTAGGATTGATGCTTGCTTGTAGTATTTGGGTTTCGAGAAGAGTGAGGCAGATCCAAATCTATACTTCATTGTGGTTGGAGAGGATCCTCTCGTAATCTTGCTATATGTTGATGATATTTTCATTACAGGGGTTGAGAGATTCATTACTAGTTGCAAGGAGAGCCTTGCTTCAGAGTTCGAGATGACATATATTGGACTGATGCATTATTTTTTGTGATTAGAGGTTTGGAAGGATCTTGGACACATCTTTTTGGGATAGAGGAAGTATGCTTGTGACATTATGAGGAGATTCCAGATGGAGGATTGTAGGCCCATGACCACTCCCATGATTACTAGCTGGAAGAATATTTATGCCTCTAATTCACAGTTGGTTGATCCCACTTTATATCATTAGTTGATCAGTTTATTGATGTATTTGGTCAACACTAGACCAGATATTTGTTTGTTTGTCAACACTCTTAGTGAGTTTATGGTGGATCCTAGGAGAGTACATTGGGTGGCAGAAAATCATGTGCTCATGTATCTTTGTGGTACAATGGATAATGGTCTGGACTATCTAAGAGGGGATGGATTTCGATTGGTGGGATATGTAGATTCAGATTGGGCAGGATGTGTCAGTGACAGGAAGAGTACTTATGGATGTTGTTTTAGATTGGGCTCAATAGTGGTGTCTGTTGGATTACCGAGAGGGGGGGTGAATCAATAATAGAGAAATAATCCCTTTTAACCACAAAATTCAATTGTTATATCAATGTAGCATTATCATCCAATATTTACAGAGTAAATAAAGAATGAAAAAATGAACAATCATACACATACACAGTACACCAGTGTTTTTACATGGAAACTCAAAGTGGGAGAAAACCACAAAATGTTTTTTATTATATGTCTTTAAGAATTACATTCATTGGAAGCACCAAATTCCTTTGTTTTCTAGCTGCAATTGAAAGGAGGCTCCAACCCCCTAGTTTCTCAGGCTACAACATGAAGGAAGCTCCAACTCCCATATTCTCTAGCTACAACTAGAAGGAGGCTACAACCCCCTATTTTCTCAGGATACAACCCGAGGGATGCTCCAACTCCCCAATTCTCTGGTTACAACCAGAAGGAGGCTACAACCCCCTATGTTCTCTGGCTACAACCGGAAGGTAGCTACAACCACCTATCCTTGCCCCGTCCAATCGACCTGACATAGAAGTAGAATGACAGAACCATTGTCACACTATCACTATGATATATACTGTTGTAAACCTATACCAATCAACCTGTAACAACCTATACCAATAACATGTTCCCACATGTACCATACATAAAACTGTACCTCAACCTTTACCATAAACAAATGCATCAACCATGCACCAAACCTGTACAAATAACCTGTCCAAACAACATGTAATCAACATGTACCATAAACAAGTGCATCAACCATGCACCAACCTATACCTAAACTTGTACCATCAATGAGTGTATCAACCATGGACCAAATATGTACCAATCATGCATCAAATACACATAAACTATTACCCATCAAGATGTACCAACATCATCAACTATACACCTCATGTATGTGCCAACTCATCAACTACTTGTCTCAACCATGTACCCAACATGTACCTCAACCAAAATCCCTCATCAAT
>JZKD02S1257832.1:0-12226 GCA_000966675.3 Picea glauca
ATCTGTGGTTGAAGCCAGTCAAAGAAAGTATCGTCATATTTGATGATCGGTCCTGCTACGTGCCGGGCCATGAGCCGACACCATCTCAACATCCGCGGATCCTTGGGAGCTGGTAAATTCTACTCCACTTGTAACCTCAGTAATGGGACCCTCTCAAGGAAGAAGGATACCAGCAAAGATCCGTACCTGAATTGCTTTAGGTCACCTCACCTACATTTGGTCAATTGCTTTTTGATACTGCGAAGCACAACATCTGCCCAGTTGAACACCCAAGGCTCAATACACTCGATGACATACTGGAAGTAACTCTACAACGCCATGTGAGGAGAAGAACTCCCGGCCATCCGAGCTATGGTGAAAAGGATAGTACGGAGGGTTAAGTCTCGTACCCCCCAGATAACCACTTTTCCTTTCTTTCTTTCAGCCTCGGGAACGCAGTGTAAATTGCAGTACTCACTCATCTTTAGCCCACCACCTCTACTACCTGTCAGAATCACACAATACCCCCGTCGTGACAAACCAGTCAAAAATTAAATGTCCTCAATGTCTAAGAACAGTGTGTGGACCCCCACATGAAACACTTGCTGCTCAGAGTCCCACATACGCACCATGTACTCTAATAGTTTGACTTGGGCCCTCATGCCCGGGATGCGAAAGTACTTCAAGAGCCCACAATCTCTCAAAGAAGCTATGGTAGGTGGATGATTTTAGGCCATTGCATTATCCTCTTCATGTTCCCTTTCACGCCACTCAAGCACCATGTTGATGGCCAATTATCTGCATAAGGAACACAATAAGAGGATTAACAACTTTTTTCATGCTTTGGATCTTTTTCGTTGGGTAAAAATTTTAATTTTTTTTGAGCTTTGCGGTTCTCACAGGTGCTCTGTGTGCACAGTGCGAGAACCTCACAGGTGGCCTTAGGCTCACCTGCAAGAACACATCATTCTCGCAGGCCCCGTATAGCTTTCCTGCGAGAATAACATCACGATGTAGGGCTTAGAAAATCAATTTAAAACTGCAAATTTAACCAATGAAATCACAAAATTAAACCCTGAAAGTGTTAAGGATGAAGAGCTTACCTAACTGTCGTAGACAAATCACTGAATGGTCTCTTGTAGCTCTTGCAATCTGACGTCGAACTTGGAGGGTAAAAGAGGGGTTTTTTAAGCTCAATAGTGGAAATGAAAAATGGTGTGGTAAAAGGAGTATTTACTCCTTTTATTTACTTTTACTATATCATTTTGGTTTTTTATGTTTATTTATATATTAAACCCTAATCCCTAATGTCATGTTGAGTGTAACTCTTGCAAGTGTGATGACTTTGATGATCAAATACATGAATACGGACATGTTTTTCTTTGTTATCGCGTGTTTTTGATTGTTTTTTATGGTTTTTACATAAAACCTCGAGCATCGTTTTTGTTCGTTCTTGCGCTCATAAATACATGAGAACGTGATCGAGCATACTTTTATCACTTTTTCGGGCTCAACAAGGTTATACGAAAAATGAACCCTCCTGGAGTCCTCTTTAAGCTCTTTTCAGACTCTCTAAACATGAAAAGATCGTCGAGCGACCTTGCTATTTTCACGCTCGATAAAGTATTTGAAGTAAGCATCTGGTGAGCGATAATTTATCTCTTTTTCGGTCTCATTCAAACTATTTTACGAAAAATGAACTGAGAGAGTTCTCTTTTAAGTGTTTTTCCAAACTCTATAATCTTGAAAAACCTTCGAGTTTTCTAGCTCTGGACTCGTTAAACAAACATTGCCAGACCTGTGATGGGACCGAACCACTCCTTCTTAGGGTTCGTTAAACATACTCCAAGGGACTCGTCCGAAGGATGAGCTTACATCAACAAGCATATGTTATCCTCCTCAAGCTTGCGTAAAAATAAAGAGGTACTCGCTAGAAATGGTGGGGGAAAATTTGGGAAAGGGATAGGTTTTCATCTTCGTATTGATTGGTAGTAAGTGTCGCTCTTGAACATGACACCCCCTATTCATCATTTGAAGCCGGTTTGGGAAATCCATTTCTCTCTCATTCGATTTGATACAAGGTCATTCCCTGTGTCTTCTTTGAGTCAATGCTGCCAAATCATTGGTCGTGTCGTTCATAAGTTCAAGAGAAGTCCATCTAAAACCTATATTGAGTCGGTCATCTGCAATTATTCATTCTCTCCGTGTCGGCCTTCTCTGTGTCCAGTCCAATTCACATCATACTCTGTTTCATCTTCAAAATATATTACTCATTTCGTGTCATTGATGGGGGATACATCAAGGCCCTCCTGTGACGATTTTTGTTCCGTCGACTTCAGCTCATTATCCGAAATCAAGACTTGGAAATTATTTGGTACCTTGGAGATTGCATGCCTCAATGGAAAGTTTCCTCGCTTTCGACAGTGGGTTTACATGATTGACCCCTGATTGAAAGATTCCTTTGGATGTTCGACATCAAATCATTTATTCACACTCGATGGATTGTACTATGGTACCTTGGGAGTCATTGACATCAATGGTGATTTCCCTCGCACTTGTTAATGGTTTCATCAATGACCGATAATCAAGTGGTTTCTACCATGTTCGACTTCAACACATGTAATCACATGGTTAGATTCGTACTTTGGGTGATGAGATTGAAGACCCTGGATATCATCTTTGTGATCCAGGTTGTGATGGAGTATGTATAATTTACAACACATAGATCCACTGTGTATGTCTCGTGGCTATGCCATCTTGATTTGAAATTTCTCGCATAGATCAACAATGTATTCCGGTGGCTATGCTATATTTTGACGGCATGGATCCACAATGTATGATTGGTGGCCATGAACCATGTCTATAATGTCATCAGTTTGTGATCTGAGTATGGAATGCCTACCTCAGAATTGATATATATGATAGTCTGCAGATGCTTGGTTGTTCGCAGGTTTTCGATTAGGTGTGCTCCTGGTTCCCGACACACACATGCAGCTTACAAAGTCTATCGGCTATCACTGGTTCCAACCTCATACTTTGGGGGGCATTTTGTTACCCATGATTTTGGTAATCATGGTGATGTATTGATGATGGTGTACTCAGGCTCTTCATAAGAACTTTCTCCCGAGAAAAAGTTATTTTCATCTCTTCCAGAAAACTCATTTTTGAAGACTGTTCGTAGGCTACTAGTATATTTTCATGTGAGAATGCATGATTCTCGCAGGCTGTCTTAAGCCAGGGTGCTAGAAGTTCGCACTGTTTTGAACTGCTAGGGTGCAAACTCTTTCTAAAGAAAGGAAAAAGATGAATTCTCGATGCTTCTAGAAGGGAATCTTCTAGAAGAATGAGATGGCATTCGAATGGTTATCCTAGTACTGGATTTCCTGATATTTTGGGATCATTCTTATCCAAGTAACTAATTCATTCTCTCTTATATATTGAGGGAATTCTCATGGAAAAGGTTAAGCAAGATTCATTGGAGAATTGGTGAAAGAATTGTGTGAAGCACTGATGCTACAGCTGCTTGGAGACTCCAGCAAGTTCATCCAAAGGAGTTGATCTTCTTCATGCAAGTGAGCAAGTGTGTGTGTCGGAGCCAAGGGCCATCGAAAAAAAAGTTTGCGACATCAAGGCTCAGGTTGTAATCTTTACTTTCCATCAATATGATACAGTAATATGTCCCTTTCTCATAAAGCTATTTCCACTTTATTGTATAACTCCTTGATCATATACATAGATTGACTGTTGAATAGACTGTGCTTTCTTCACTTTGGTTGGTTTGTGTTGTCTTGGTCTTGGTTGCACGAGAGCACCGGAGTGAAGCGGGAGAAACAAAGACCAAAGGAAGCGATAATAAGGTATGTTCTTTGTTCTTGCCTCCTACTTAATTCAATGGTTAGAATCTAGGGAAAGAGTCATGTTCTGTCTTGCTTTGTTCTAGATCCAGGTGGATCTAGGGAGATCGGTTTGTGTCCGCACTTACGGATTTATCCAATAACACTATCATTATTTAGAACAAAAAGGAAAGCAATAAATTATCCTCAACCACTAATCCAAGTAGATATCGGTGGCCACCCACCTTCTCCAACTGTCTCAAAATAGTTTTTTGGCAATTTTGGCAATTTACTATTTTTAGCAGTTTTAACTTCCAGAGCCATTTTGAGGGCCTAAATGAAGGTTTTTCAGGATCGAGCTTCTTAATGATATTTGAAGGCATGATTGATCCCCCAAAATGAATCTCCTCGATGATACCTTTCCAATGGGCTATCATATGCCTAAAATGAAGATCGTATGCAAAAGTTACGACCCCAGGAAGTTGATGTACTAACTTACCCAAACAGGGCCCACATGACTTTTGGCACTTCATCTCCTAGGGTTAGGTTTTTGGATGTCTAGGGTTTTTGGCATTCCCGTTTATTGTAAAAATTCCTTCATATCCTCATTGTAATCATCTTCTTGTGAATGAGTGCAACCGTCACATCTCTTCTCAGAGATAAGCCGCCACCATTCCAACAACTTGTTTGCGTTGCATTTTACAGTTTCAACTTATTTCCTTATTGAATAGAAAACCAATTTTACTGTATCTCTATTATTTTGTGTTAAGCACCTGTTAATAATATGTATTCATTTCATTCTACTCATAAAATCCGGATCAGTGTTATTAGAGCAGGCTACTCTTGATCGTTTTTCAGTGCATGTCCCCGACGAGGTCCGAGTATAGCAAGTTGGGTCTCGAGCTTGTCTCTCTTGAAGAAAATCGCTCTTGCATGCCCAAGAAACCATCCATGGTGGAAGAAAATAAAAATGATGGAGAAGACGATCCTATGAATCTGTTGCTTGAGAAATCTCTCATGCGACAAAGAGACAAAATGATGGAGAATTTTTTCCACATCCTTCAACGCCTGTTGATAGCAACATGTGCATTTTGATCAAAAAACCACTTTGGAAGCACCTCTCCTTTCAAGGTACAACTTAATTTTGATATTCCCGTATTTTAAGGTCAGATAGATGCGGATGCCCTAGACAAATGGTTAAATTTGTTAGAAGGTTATTTCTCTATTCATAATTTTTCCGACAAGGAAAAGATCACCTTCGCACTCCATAAATCTCTCCCCCATTTCAAACATTGGTGGGAAACTTACTGGGAGCAAAGTTTTATAAAATATTCTGGAATATATGGGGCTGAGCCCACTTGGGACTTTTTTGTGGATGTGGTAAAGGAACAATATTACCCTGTTGGAAACTATGAGGACCAGTACATGAGATTGACCACACTACGGCAAGAGAAGGGCCAAGCAGTTACGGAGTTCACAAATACCTTCCATAACTTGCGCACCAAGCTAGGTATCAAAAACTTCGAACGACATTTGGTTCTAAAATATCGTGGGGCTCTACACAGATACATCCAAACTGAAATGGATTTTCTGGATATCTCATCACTCGGTGCTGCTTATTGATATGTTGTTAAAATCGAGCAAAAATTTAATCACCAGAACAAACGGGAGTTTGGGTCTGTAAATCCACAACAACCAAAGTATGAAAAACATGACCCTAACAAACAGTCTCCCAAAAACCAGTCCAAGCCACAAGAAAAGAAGGGTCATGGGAAGACAAAGAAGGACATCGAAAAATGGTGTGATTTCCACAAAAGACCCTGGCACAACACTGATGAATGTCGGTCAAAACAGTAATTGGTGGCCGAGATCAAAGACAAGGAGCCGAACCCTGATTTAGAATCCGATTTTGAAAATATTGGTAAAAGACAGATCATCGATGTAGACTCCACTGCTATTGTCGCGACCACAACAATTCAACCAGAAGAACCAACAGATCCTGAAGAGGGGGAGCACCTTTTTCATTCATAGATGTGGGTGAAGGGGACCCCGCTGCATTTTATTGTTGATAGCAATAGCCAAAAGAACCTCATCTTCGCAGAGGTCGTCAAACAGTTGGGATTGTCGACAACACCACACCCGCAACCATACAACATCGGGTGGCTTTGCCAAGGACAAGATCTTCGTGTTAGCCAATAGTGTCGATTGTCATACATCATCCAACCCTTCAAGGATGAGGTATTATGTGATGTGCCCCACTATATGTCTATGATGTTCTCTTGGGCCAACCATATGTGTGGAAGCACCATGTTGTTTATGAGTCTCGACCCCACAGTGTCATTGTTTCTTTGGGGGGTCATATCTACAAAATAAAAGAGGTAGTTCTCACTATTTTTCCACCTAAAAAGTGCGACAAGGTAGTATCTCATACTACAAAATTCATCTTCTTCACAATCTGTTCAAAAGGTGAACAAAAGGATACTGCAACCACTACAGCCTAGGCCCAAGCACATTCTATCCAACATAAGGAGGTCAACAAGATTGTAGCAAAGTGTAAATATTCCTTCTGCACAAAAGAATATGATGTGTCCAGACTGGTTAAAAATATCCAACCCTTACAGCCACATGCTCGTGATAGCCTTCCACAAATTGAGCAACGCGATGTCTCCAGCAAGGAAAGCAACTCACTAAGATTCAGATACAACAAACGCTTTTTCCTATCCCCTAGGCACTCAACGCAATGGAGACCATTGCTTCCTAAGGAGGGAGGATTGATCTATATGAATATCGATGGCCACCCACCTTCTCCAACTGGCTCAAAATATTTTTCTGGCAATTTTGGCAATTTACTATTTTTAGCAGTTTTAACTTTTGGGGCCATTTTGTGGGCCTAAATGAAGGTTTTTCGGGATCGAGTTTCTCATTGATATCTAAAGGAATGATTGAGACCCCAAAATTAATATCCTCGATGATACCTTTCTAACAGGCTATCATATGCCTAAAACGAAGATCGTATGCAAAATTTACGACCCCGGGAAGTTGATGTACTAACTTACCCAAACAGGCCCCACATGACTTTTGGCGCTTCATCTTCTAGGGTTAGGTTTTTAGATGTCTAGGGTTTTTGGCATTCTTGTTTATTTTTAAAAGGCCTTCAAAGCCTCATTGTAATCATCTTCTTGCGAATGAGCACAATTGTCACATCTCTTCTCAGAGATAAGCCACCACCATTCCAACAAGCTTGTTTCTGCTGCATTTTACAATTTCAGCTTATTTCCTTATTGAATAGAAAACCAGTTTTATTGTATCTCTGTTATTTTGTGTTAAGCACCTGTTAATAATCTATATTCATTTCATTCTGCTCATAAGATCCATATCAACCACTTACTTCTTCCTTTCTCCAGGAATGGACTGAATTTCATATCTTCCTAGGTGCATGATTCCCCTTCTAGCCTATAGAAGGTGAAATATAATAAGGAAATAGACAGTTTTGGTTGAGGTGGAAGGAAGATTGATGTTGAGGCTTGGGTAGAATTTTCCTCTACTTTAATAATGGCATTCACATCTAGCGAGGAGTGATGATTGGCCATATTCTCCCCCAAAGGTGCTCATGATCACGGATCCTTGGCTTCTTTCTCCCTTTGGTCTTGCAAATCATAAAATATGGGGAATATTTCTAGGGTGTTTTCCAAGGTAAAGCCCATTTTTTCCAAAAACCTAGCAACCTCATTGGCTCCCTTCCTTCTATAGAATGCATATCCCCCCATGGCTTCATGGTATATGATGTTACTCTTATTATGAGATTTCATGAGGAAAACATCATTTACATTCAATAGATGTCTAAAGTATTACAACAAGAATATACTGGGAGATAATAGCTTGGGGAATCTATAAGGGGTGATCTCTATGTGGACTTCAAGAGTTTGAATTGTGCTTGTGTTCATGACCCATTTCCACCTCATTTAGATGATGACGTGTTGGATCAAGTCACATGCAAGGAGGCTTATTCATTTTCAGATGGATTTTTGGGATATAATCAAGTCCATATCGAAGAAGAAGATAAAAACAAAACTACTTTTACAATATAGTGAGGTTCCTTTGCCTGTAAATATATGACTTTTGGGCTAAAGAATGCACCAACTATGTTTTCTCAAGTTGTGATTGTAGTCTTTCGAGGCTACATCCATAAGTTTTTGGAAGTATATATGGATGATTGGGTTGTATATGGCTTGTTGAAGGAACATAGTGGGTTGTTGCAGTTGATGTTTGATTAATGTTGACAAATCTAGAATTCCCTCAATTTGAAGACATGTGTTTTCTATGTACCATTTGGTATTTTAATGGGACATATTTTTTGTAGAGAAGGAGTTTTGGTTGATCATGCTAAGATAGTTGTTATTGTTAATATGTCTACCCCAACTAGTGTTAAATGACTATTCTCTACTTTGGGACATATTGTGATCCTAATTGGATTCTCACAAGGAAAAAACTCTTTGTAAACTTTGTGATAAGCGTTTAGTTGTTTTTGGAAAAGTTGAGAAAATGTTCAAAATTTCATTGGAAGTTGAAATGAACCATTGTGATGGTTGGCCTTCCAAGGTAGCTCATTAAAAATAAAGGTTGTGATGAAGAAGGGAATTTAACAAAGGAGAGATGAAGATGAAATGAAGAAGGGCAGTAGTAGAAATGAGAGCTTGAGGAAGTATTTTGATTGATGATCGGAGGAGAAGAAGACATTGATTCTATCCCACAATGAGTAAATATTGTTGTCGATCCATGGCCATTTGCAAATTTCCTACTAGCGAGTAACAATACACTAAATCTATGTATAGCTCACCCTTTTGTAATCAATTTGCTACTTAATAAAATCCCTAATCAACCTGGTTTTCTTCCTAGTTGGGTTTCTAGGAACATCTTGGTATCTTTGTGTGTCTTTTAATTTTATGAAGAGTGCCCTGTTGAGATTATTGTTGTCATTTATGGTGTATTGTTATTGTTGATTGCACACATGGTTATGATAAATAGTTCCATCTTGGAATTCTCTTAATTCACCCATAAATCAATTTCCATTAGTATTTAATGAATGGAANGTCACATCTCTTCTCAGAGATAAGCCACCACCATTCCAACAAGCTTGTTTCTGCTGCATTTTACAATTTCAGCTTATTTCCTTATTGAATAGAAAACCAGTTTTATTGTATCTCTGTTATTTTGTGTTAAGCACCTGTTAATAATCTATATTCATTTCATTCTGCTCATAAGATCCATATCAACCACTTACTTCTTCCTTTCTCCAGGAATGGACTGAATTTCATATCTTCCTAGGTGCATGATTCCCCTTCTAGCCTATAGAAGGTGAAATATAATAAGGAAATAGACAGTTTTGGTTGAGGTGGAAGGAAGATTGATGTTGAGGCTTGGGTAGAATTTTCCTCTACTTTAATAATGGCATTCACATCTAGCGAGGAGTGATGATTGGCCATATTCTCCCCCAAAGGTGCTCATGATCACGGATCCTTGGCTTCTTTCTCCCTTTGGTCTTGCAAATCATAAAATATGGGGAATATTTCTAGGGTGTTTTCCAAGGTAAAGCCCATTTTTTCCAAAAACCTAGCAACCTCATTGGCTCCCTTCCTTCTATAGAATGCATATCCCCCCATGGCTTCATGGTATATGATGTTACTCTTATTATGAGATTTCATGAGGAAAACATCATTTACATTCAATAGATGTCTAAAGTATTACAACAAGAATATACTGGGAGATAATAGCTTGGGGAATCTATAAGGGGTGATCTCTATGTGGACTTCAAGAGTTTGAATTGTGCTTGTGTTCATGACCCATTTCCACCTCATTTAGATGATGACGTGTTGGATCAAGTCACATGCAAGGAGGCTTATTCATTTTCAGATGGATTTTTGGGATATAATCAAGTCCATATCGAAGAAGAAGATAAAAACAAAACTACTTTTACAATATAGTGAGGTTCCTTTGCCTGTAAATATATGACTTTTGGGCTAAAGAATGCACCAACTATGTTTTCTCAAGTTGTGATTGTAGTCTTTCGAGGCTACATCCATAAGTTTTTGGAAGTATATATGGATGATTGGGTTGTATATGGCTTGTTGAAGGAACATAGTGGGTTGTTGCAGTTGATGTTTGATTAATGTTGACAAATCTAGAATTCCCTCAATTTGAAGACATGTGTTTTCTATGTACCATTTGGTATTTTAATGGGACATATTTTTTGTAGAGAAGGAGTTTTGGTTGATCATGCTAAGATAGTTTTTATTGTTAATATGTCTACCCCAACTAGTGTTAAATGACTATGCTCTACTTTGGGACATATTGTGATCATAATTGGATTCTCACAAGGAAAAAACTCCTTGTAAACTTTGTGATAAGCATTTAGTTGTTTTTGGAAAAGTTGAGAAAATGTTCAAAATTTCCTTGGAAGTTGAAATGAACCATTGTGATGGCTGGCCTCCCAAGGTAGCCCATTAAAAATAAAGGTTGCGATGAAGAAGGGAATTTAACAAAGGAGAGATGAGGAGGAAATGAAGAAGGGTAGTAGTAGAAATAAGAGCTTGAGGAAGTATTTTGATTGATGATCGGAGGAGAAGAAGACATTGATTCTATCCCACAATGAGTAAATATTGTTGTCGAGCCATGGCCATTTGCAAATTTCCTACTAGTGAGTAACAATACACTAAATCTATGTATAGCTCACCCTTTTGTAATCAATTTGCTACTTAATAAAATCCCTAATCAACCTGGTTTTCTTCCTAGTCGGGTTTCTAGGAACATCTTGGTATCTTTGTGTGTCTTTTAATTTTATGAAGAGTGCCTGGATGAGATTATTGTTGTCATTTATGGTGTATTGTTATTGTTTATTGCACACATGGTTATGATAAATAGTTCCATCTTGGAATTCTCTTAATTCACCCATAAATCAATTTCCATTAGTATTTAATGAATGGAAACAACTCTCCATTCTCCTCCATCCACTGTATTCAAAGATTGAAGATTAATTGTTGTCATCTCAAGGCCGTTATACTTTTGTAGGAGGTTTCCCAATTGTTTTAATTGAGTCTGGTGGATTGTTGGGCATTTTTAACATTGCTAGGTGTTTTTCTTTTTGTCTGGGTTGTTCCCCTCTCCTCTACGCAATGTTTTTTTTTTGTTGGGTAAATTCATGGTTAATCAAGTGTTGTATTTGCACATTGAAAGAAGACCATAAAATCCTACTTCATTTTGGAATTGATAGAGTTGTAGAATGTTGCATGAAATTATGATTACAAGCAACTAAGTGTTGGTTGTGGAGCCTGATTATCTTCCTAATTCAGAGGTCTTTTACTTTCAGCCGTGTTTATACCCCATGAATTATTTACACCCCAGAAGTATGTACACTCTTCCACGCGGGGGAGTGCATAGGGGGGGTACCCCCTCTGCGGGGTCCGGGGGGGCTATCCCCCCAGTTGGGGGGTTTGGGGGCAAGCGGGCCCCCAGCGGAGGTTCGGGGGCAAAGCCCCCAAAGGAAAAATTTCCTTGTAAATGTATATTGTAATTTCATTGTAAATCTGGACCATTCATTATAAGGTCGCAGATCTAACGATAAGGATTATGTTAGGGTTTTTGCCCTAGAAGGCAACCCCCTTTTATGAGGGAAATGTATTGCGGCTATGATTGATGGCAAATATTGTATTCTGAGAGAGGAGACTGTGAGAGAAAGAAGAGGAAGTTACAACGAGTTTTATTGTAGGTTGTATCCCTTCATTTGCTGGATAATAATAAAGGAAGGACCTGGCAATTTCTCTGGTGGACGTAGCCCACACTGGGTGAACCACGTAAATCTGTGTCTCTCTTGTATTGTGTATCTTCTGTTTTTTGTTTTCCAACATTTGTTTTATTTTATTGCTCCGCGGTCCTGTTTTTCTAACAACTGGTATCAGAGCGAAAGGTAACTCGCAGGAAAAGACGGTTCCTAGTTCGAGTGGGAGCAATGTCGGAAGATGGAAAGTTTAGGGTCGAGAAATTTAACGGCCAAAACTACCAGTTATGGAAGATGCAAATGGAAGATTATTTATATTAGAAGGATCCATTCCTACCATTGGGCGGAGTAGCAAAGAAGCCAACGACCATGAAGGATGAAGAATAGGAGATTCTTGACAAAAAGGCCCTAGGAATGATACGACTGAGCCTGGTAGCGTCGGTGGCTTTCAATATTTCCAAAGAAAAGACAATGAAGGGTTTGATGGATGCATTGGCCAAATTGTATGAAAAACCTTCGACGCCCAATAGGTATTTCTAATGAAGATATTATTTAATATGAAGATGTCAGAAGGTGGGTCTGTTGCAGATCATTTAAATGAATTTAATACGGTTACTAATCAACTAAGTTCTGTAAAAGTGGA
>JZKD02S1257843.1:0-12226 GCA_000966675.3 Picea glauca
GGTGTACCAAGGGAAGTGGTCCCCTTGTGGTTGTGGGTCTTTAACCACAAGAGGGAAATATTTGACCCATTGTGCCTTATACTTTATGTCTAATTTCACTTTGACATTTTCCTAATTCAAAAGGGTGAAATTTGTCACTTGAGTGGAAAGTGACCATTAATTCACTTTGTGGGTGAATTGGGGGACATAAAGTGAACTATGGAAACTTAACCCAATGTGGGTTTTGAGTTGAGATTCTTTTTGAGAGATCTCAACCATGGATTAGATATGGCTTGGAGTGATCCTAGCCATTGATCGTTTTAGGTTTCCTTATGATTCTTTAAGAGGGGCACATAGGGCAAAAGGAGGCTCATTAACTCTTTTGTTCACTTGGAGAGGAAGAGAAGAGCAATGGAGATGGGAATGGAAGCAAAGGAAGAGGGCAACAAGGGCGCCTCCTTTCATGGAGGGCTCTAGGAGGCTTTGGCTTCCATTTATTTGTGGTGTTCATGCTTGCTTGGACGAGGGCACACTATAGGAGGAGGGTGCACACCTAGCAGGGAGGTCTTCTACTTGTTAGATTGCTGATTGGAGTGTCTTGTTGGAGAGGTAGCACACAAGGGCAGATTTGTGTGCAAGGGTTTCTTCTATAAGGCTTTGAGTAGCAAGGGCGCAAGGCTAGAGTGGGATTGAGCAACAAAGGAGAAGGGTGCACCATGCTTGGGCGCATTCACCTTCTTGGACTTGTATAGAAGCTTGAGAGGGGCTGCCTTTGTATCAGGTTCATTTGTTTCATGTACTTGTTGTATCTCAAGCTTTAGACACCATTTATATATACTTCCATTTCAAACTGGTTTTCCTCGAGGAGCGGGGAGGTTTTATCCAGGGTCATGCTGACCAAAAATACCTGTGTTCATTTCATGCATGCTTAGAGTGTTGATCAACTTACTTGTGTAGATCAACTTACTTGTGTAGATCAACTTACTTGTGTTGTTAATATCTAGAGGAAGTGTTACTTGTATTGAGTTATATTGCATGTGCTAACTTTGGGTTACGAAAACACTTGCAAGGGCACCTCAAAGAACACTTAACCTACAAAAACCGAGGGCAGAAAGTTACTAAACTGTTTGTTGTCCTAAAACAACAAAGGACAGTTTTGAAGATTGAAACTTAGAGCCAATCTCAAGGTCAAAGACAAACCTTAGTTGGCAACTTCATGGGACCTCAGTTTTCTTCACACATACCATGGAGAGGAGGAAGAAATGGAAGGGGATGATGATAATGAAAATGACAATGATGATGGACGAAACACAAGGAGAGCTCAACACCCTTGTAGAAGCGTATGCCAAAGCCTGGGGTAGGAAAGGGAGTGGAACCACAAAATGTATATGCTCCCATTGTTATACAACTTACACAGGTTCATATACCTGTGTGAGAAAGCATCTTTGTGGGTTTATGCCATGGGATGAAGGTAAGACCATAGGAGTCAAAACTTGTGAGCATGTGTCGGTCAAAGATAAAAACAAATACAAGAAGGAAGAGGAGGCTGTACAAAACAAATCCAAAATATCAAGGGTTGAATATGAGAGCTGTTACACCTCAGACCCACTTCAGTAAACCTCATATTTTTTGGCGGAAATGACCTACCATATGAGCAAATTTTGTGCCTACCATGATCAGATGTGCCACCACAATGCTTTGTATCATGATCAGGTAAGAGTGTGACCATTTTGTACTGGACCATGCTTAGATGATCTATGTAAAAGTGTTTTTTTTACTTAGGTGGTAGTTCTAGACCCTTTGTGGTTGGTCATGGCCGATCCTCTTGGTCCCTGTTACCCCCTCTCACCTAGGGGTAACTAGAGGAGATCATTTTCCACGATCCACATTTGCAAATAGTGATCCCAGAGATGATGATTAGCATTCTCCATAGACAATAGCCCCTCAAATGCATCCCCCTCATTATTGCTCAGCTCATTCACTTGATCAACATGGTTCATTTGATGATGGTGATCCAACACACATGAGGTACATTAGTCATTGTTTCATATAAAGTGTTATATTTAATGCATTAGGCATTTAGGTGAGGATCATGGGTTGAAGTCAGATAGTAGTTTATGATGCTTGGAAGTTATGCTCTTTTCCTTGTTTCACCTTGGTGGCCATCATATGTGTCCTAGTCTAGTGTTCTCATTCTTGGGGAAAAGGGGTACTACTGGGATGCCTTGATAAGGGTAACGTACCATTCCTTTTCATACTTAACATTTTTCATCTTGATTCCTTCTATTGCCCTACCTTTTGGAAATGGCTGTTATATGTATCTCAAAAAAGGTCCGTGCCTTCATCCTCCTATGAGAAGAAGGGGCTAGAATGTCCGAGGTTGAAGCAACTGGTAAGAATGATTGTTAAGAGCATGTTATAAATTCAAAATGCAAAAGAATAATGGGATATGAATGATAAATCAAAAGCCATGAATAACTTGAGCTCTACCCCCTCGCTATGAGGTCATCTCCCCAAATCCTAATGCATCGAATGCAAATCAAATTAAAAGGAATTAACAAAAGCCCAGTAAAAATAAATGCATAAACCTAGAAAGGGTCTTGCAAAGCAATAAATGATAAATCAAAAGGAAAGAATAGGGGTTTGAAATACACAATGCTAAGGAAATGGTAACTCAAGCACCAAGCGCTCCCTCTACAAAGGTGCTCATGGAGATGAACCCACACGTGGCCTTGCATGCCAATGACACCGAGGATAACTCAAGCACCAAGCGCTCCCTCTACAAAGGTGCTCATGGAGATGAACCACATGTGGCCTTGCATGCTAATGACACCATGACCATGAAGTAAACCCCATGCCATATCATTCACTTATACTTACACTTTGAAGGGTTTCTCGGGAACTACTCCTCTACTTGGGTATTGGCACTCCTAATAGGATCTTGTGATGGTCCTCCTATACCTAAACTTGGCAAGCACCAAGTGCTCCCTTTACAAAGGTGCTCATGGAAATGAACCACACGTGGCCTTGCATGCCAATGGCACCGTGACCATGAAGTAAACCACATGCCATATCATTCACTTATACTTACACTTTGAAAGGTTTCTTGGGAACTACTCCTCTACTTGGGTACTGACACACCTAATAGGGTCTTGTGATGGTCCTTCTATACCTAAACTTGGCAAATTGCATAAAGTCTTAAGCTAGTGTGAAGTTTGAAGAAGACACCTAATGTGAATTACTTACGTGGCTTTTGTATTAGATTTGTGGMTTACTTTTTATGATTCTAATGACTCTTGTATCTTGTAATGGTTGTTCTTACTTGATTCTGTGAGCCTTGCTTATTGKTGATGCACCCCTGGATATGGTCCTTTGGAGGACGTTTCATGATGATGTCATGCACTATATGGAGGACGTTTCATGATGATGTCATGYACTGTATGGAGGACRTTGCACCTTTGATGATGAGCGTTGGGTCATRAGATGACTTGACATGCTCCTTGATACCCTCCAACACCTCTTGGACATAGAACKTTGTACACTTGAGCTAGGACGTTGTGCATGCAACTTGATGCGTCACTTAGAGGGCAGGAAGACCACACCTTGGACGTTGCACCCCCTAAGGATGCTAGGGTTTGATTGGATGCCATGGCACTTGACGAGGATTGTATACCCATTTGGAGGGATGATGTATATTCATTTGGAAGGATGATGGAGCCCTCCTYYTTCATAACATTGGCATCTCCACCTAGGATGTTGCACATTTGGAGGATGACGTCATGCCTAGAGTGATATTACTTTTGCTTGARCYGACCTAGCACATGCATGACCCGTGGGCACTTTGATGATGATGAGGTGTCACCATATTGATGAGGGGATGCGACTTTTGACCATGCTTTGCACCTTTTGGGGATGGATGTTACTTTTGGAGCTTTTGTGCCCCTTGAGGAGATGACATCACCTTTTGGGCTTCTACACTCACATGTGTGGACTTTTGAGAGGACGTTTTGATGTATTACATTTTATCTTTATTTTGGAGGCTATTTTTGGGGTTGGCCTTGTTATCATAGGATTTGTACTTGTGCAAAGTCTCCACAAGATACCTATCTGTGTAACAATTGGAAGTTTCTACCACTATCACCTCAGTAGATACTTCCCTCATTTTAGTGATGGATGAAGGTCCAACACAAGGGAGGCTTCTCTGGTGACCTCAAGGGATCAAGAAGCAAGATTAGCGAAGCCTACGATCCCCTATCTTGGTCACCTACATGTTAGGTCTAGGTCTAGGAGAGGTAAGGAAGGTAATAAGGTAATTGTTTCACCTGTACAAGACAATAAACAATCCAAAGTATAATATAGACAGTTACCAAGTTATATATCTCATTAATGACCTCTTAGCCACTAGATAATCAAATAAACCAATTACTGTTGCAAATTACAACAAGAAGACAATGTATAGCAACAATTATTCTTTTGTAACAACAATAGGAAAAAGTACCCAAAAATATAACAATTGAGCATAAGAATTAAGCCTTCAACATGTGCAACAACACCTAATTGCTAGACTATAATTCTGAGTGTCTTTAGCCACTATTTCAAGTAAGTATGCAACAACTTAACCTTAGTGGCTGTAGCAAACTTTTATAACAACAACAATAAATATCATTTGTTTTCTAGGGTTAGAGTTACTAGGGTTAGTCAAATCGCTTTAGGAGAGAGAATACTAATTCTAAGAATGTTTTCACCACAAAGAGAACTCTAGACTAGTGTCGTTGAATTTCTAGGGCTTATGGAGTCAAGCATGCAACACTTGGAAAAATACTTAGATAATCAAGAAGAATGAGATTCAAACCCTAAGGTGCAAAGCCTTTTGGGCCTTAGGACTAAATCTTCAAGAAAACGATTTCTAGGGTGCAAAGCCTCTTGGGCCCTAGATGTCCTTTTCCCTCTTCTAGATGACCTAGGTCAAGGATCAAATGACTAAGATCAAAACCCTAAGGTGCAAAGCCTCTTGGGCCTTAGGATTTTGAATCTTAGCAAGAGACTAGCTCTCTTAATGCTTTCATCAAACTAGGACAAACAAAGTATTGAAGGAGAGAAAGACTTATGTCTCCTTCCTAGGGTTTTGCTAGAACAAATTAACATGCAATAAGATAAAAATTAACAATTATACCATGAGAAAACTTATTAATTAAAGTAAATTACTCACTTATTCAAGTCGCTATGCCAACAAAAACCCTAGTTGCAACAAAGATCATCCAAGAAAGTGAAAAGCATCCACAACAATCCTCCTCCAAGAGTAGCGCACTAGATCTCAAGAGCCAAAGAAATATAGTGAACGTTTTTAGAGCTCTCCACACACAAGTGTGAGGGAAAGTGATGATGAAAATTAGATGGAGCACTAGCCTTATTTATAAGGTAACCCTAGCGCTCAGTTATCCACAAAATGTCAACAATTCATCTTACAAGTGGGGCTGACCTCTCAAATTAGCCTCTACAAATGCTAAATTATGAAAATAATACAATAATGGTCACGCATGTGGTGACGTCAAGCCTCCAATGGGCTAGGAGGGCCTCTCCAAGGCCACGCGTCATTGTCTGAGGTGCCAGCATGATGGGAGAATGCCATGCCACATCTCAAGTCATCACATGGTGTCCGTGGCAGCAAACCCCATCATCTCCATCAAAACCTAGCATGACATCATCATCTAAATGCCCAATGTCCAAGGTGTAAAGGATGGCTTTCGAGGAGGAGAAGGGTGCATGTCATCTCTGTGCATCATCCAATCATCTCCCAATGCAACGTCCTCCATCCAATGCATGATAGTCTAAGGGGTGTAGAGCCCAGGGTGAGGGCTTCTTGCCCATTTCTGTGCCATCATGACCATATCTAGCATAAACAATCCCATCTGTCCATCATCCAAGGTCCAGAAGATGTGAGATCTAATATCTGAGTATGTCAAGACACTACGTAACTCAATGCTCTGCATCACATGTGCCATTTCCTGCAATAAAGGCATGTCTTGGGTGAAAGCCCGGGGAGTCCTTCAAAGTACCATGTTAGGGACATGCAAATCAAAACAAAGTATGAAACCAAGTAAAGCCAATGTTCAGAAGATATACCAGTCCTTAGATCATACAAAGTAAGCTGTTACTTAAGATATAAGCCACATAAACAGTTCACATCAAGCATCCCCTTCAAATTTCACATTAGCTCAAGACTTTATGTAGGTTGGCAAGTTTGAATATGGGAGGACCTTCATCAAACCCTATTAGGTGCAAATAGTGAAAGAAAAGACCCAAGTAGAGGGATATGTCCATGGGGAAACAGTGATAGAAAAGAACCCTTCAAGAGTAAGTGTGATAGTGGTACATATTAGGGTTACTTCATGGCTTATGCTGTCATTGAATCCACTTCTATGAGCACCTTTGTGGAGGATGCGCTTGCTCTTGAGTTACCACTTTCTAAGCGCTATGTTTTTCCAATCCCTTAATCTACTTTTTTTGCATGGGACTGGGGCGAATGCGGAAAGGGTAGAGCTCAAGTATGGATTGGCTTTTGGGAGTCCCTTGCTATTTTCTCAGTTTCTTTAGCATTATTCTTTCTTTATTCTTCTTTTGCTAGCAGCTGCAATCAACCTCTGGGCCTTTAGACCTCTTCTCATGAGAGAATGAACCATGGCACATTACCGAAGTTTAGTACATTGTGACAGGCTCCAGGATGGTAAGTGTTAAGTATGGCGGGGAAACAGAACGTTACTCTTGTGAGGGCCCCCCAGTGGTACCCCTTTTCCTTGGGGGTGACAACATGGGACTAGGGCATAGATGCTGGCCACCAAGGTGAAACAAGGAAACAAACATAACTTCTTGAGCTCATGATCCATTATCCAACTTCAACCAATGATTCCCTTTTCCTTGGGCGTGACAAAACGGGACTAGGGCACATATGTTGGCCACCAAGGTGAAATAAGGAAACAAACATAACTTCTTGAGCTCATGATCCATTATCCAACTTCAACCAATGATTCCCATTTACATTCCTAGTATATTAAGTACAACACCTCTTATGAAAAAAGGACTCAACATACTTCATGGTGACGTTGGCTTACCATCTCCCATACAATGGGTGGCTGAATGTGATGAGCTTGGCTGATCTGAAGTAGAAGAGGCAATTTGAGTGGGGTTGCTGGGCTGCCATGTGTGGACATGCTGATCATCATCATCATCAATGAGATCACTATCTTCATTGTGGGCCATGAGACATGATCTCCTCTAGTTACCCCTAGGCTAGGGGGTAACAAGCCTAAGACCTACCCACCTTGTATCATGGATTATTATGTTTTAGGGGCTTTTAGAGAGATGAGGTGTTAGGGTTGTCTCATTTATATAGATGAGGGTTTCCTCATTTGTAAATCATAACTCATCTTGCGGAGAATCACTTCTACACGTGTCTATCTTTCTTATTCATCATGGAGAACTCATGTGCACTCTAGTGGATGCTTTGCAAGTTTCTTGTGGATGATTTCATGGTTAGGGTTTCTGTCATGCTCATTGATTTGAGTAGTAAGTGTTCTTTTCAAGTCTTTGATGGTTTATTCTTTATGTATTAAGTAAATGTTTTATCAAAGTGGTGATAATAACATGCTATCTTGAATTTTCTTGGATAAACCCTTGTTTTGAAACCCCAGGAAGGTTTGTAGTGGACTACCCTCCCTTATTATCACTTATTTTGAGCTTGTTGAAGGACATAAGGGTATTTCTAGGGTTTGTAGTGGATTGCCCTAGTCTTATTCTTATAGGTGTAGTGGACTACTTTAGGGTTTTGACCATAATCCATGTTGATCTCTTGCTAAAGTTCTTTAGAAGACATAGGATGACCTCTTAGGGTTTGTAGTGGACTACCTTAAGTTGTTCTCCTAAAGATCAATACCTAGGGTTTGTGGTGGACTACCCTAGGGTTTAATTCTTGAGTCTTTTCCTTCCCTTGCTCTCCATAGAATTCGCATCTTTGACTCCATGTGCCCAAGGAAACTAGACGACACTAGTCTATTCTCTTGCAAAGTGACCTTAAAACCCTAATTCCTTTCCTCTTGACATCTTGTGGTAGATTTAGGTCTTATTGCATTTCCTCGTTTCTTAACTAATTGGTAGCCTAATGTCTAGGGTTTGTAGACTTTTTTACCTTAGAACATCTCTTGACATCATTGTTATAGTTTTTAGCCAACTAGGGCTTGATGTCTTGCACAATTTGAAGTTGTTTCATGGCATTTTATGATTTAGCAAGCATTGGTTATTTAATGTATTAGTCATAGCTTGCATTTCATCTCTCTTTCATTGCATTTTTATTGGTTTTAGGACTGTTATATTTCTGCTGTCATAACAAGTCATATCGCTGAAGTAACCATCTTTTAATGCAAGTTTTATTACTTCATAGCTTTTCCTTTGATAGGTAGTGTTTTGGGGCATTCATTCGACTTATTGAACTTAGTAGATATCATTTATTGCCTTAGAACACCTCACACACAAATTTGGAAATTGCTTTGCTTAACCACCTTGTCTCTACCTTGAACCTTGATCTAGTTGGTGGTATAATTGAGTAACCAAGATAGGAGGCCGTAGACTTGATTCATTCTTGCTATAGGATTTCTTGAGGTTGCTAGGGAAGCCTTCATTGTTGGATTCCAATCCTTCACTAAAACGAGGGAAGTAATTGCTAAGGTGACAGTGGCAATGTTGATCAACTAGATTTTCTGCTCTTGGAAATTTTTTTTTTTTTAATATCAAAAGAAAGAAATTTTGAACGATTATTAGTTCATAACACAACCCTCACTCTGAACTTCGTCACACATTTTTCTGATTTAAAATCTGAGTTCGTATGTTCAAGATATCTAGGTTTTCGTCTAATCGGCAAAAGCACTCCTTCCATGTGCAACAAAGCTAATTTTTCTTGGAACAAAGAATTCTTGGAACCATGTCAAATTTTTCGGAACTAGTTTCATCTCTTGGATCATCTCTTGGAACACATCATTCCACACTTAGAATATTTTCGAAATTACCCACTCTCCCATTTCCCCTCTCCTATATTTTCCATACTTAGTTTTAAAAAAAAATAATCCCTCTTATTTTCGAATTCCCTTACTCCCTCTCCACTCATCCCTCTCTCCACTCACCCACACTTAACCATATTTCCCATCCATCTCACCTCTCCATGCAGACATACACTCCATGCGGACCTACTCCCCTTCCCCCCCTGCCTCCACATACCTTACCCCCGCTCCTCATCCCCTTACTTCCCCCTTACCTCCTCTCCATGCGGACTTGCGGACCTACTCTCCTCTCCTCCTTCACCTCGCATCCGCATTCCCTCCCCTCTCTCTCCTTCCTCACGACTTTCCTCCCCACCTTTCGTCCACTTCATCCTTCCCTTAACCAATTTATCCCAAGTTTCTTGCAGTATATCCTTAACCAATGAGATCTTTCCATTTGGTAGTAAACTATTGGCGACATATGGCATCTAATTACTGGCAACACATGGCAACCAACTACTCATGACACGTGGCGATGAATGGGAGTGTGACATGTGGCAACCAATTAGGTGGTGACATGTGGAAGTTTGTAGTAGCCTATCATACAACGACACATGGAAGCTGACTCATCGTTGACTCATCACCATTGGGCATTGACTGGGCATACGTGGATGATGATTGGGCGACTAAAATATTTAATTATTCATTAATTTTCTAAGTTGTCGAGTTCAAGTCTCCATAGTCTCTCCTTAACTCACATTAAGTGTATGATATATTTTTTAATATATACATTAAAAACTTCAAAGACTCCCATGCATGTGGGATATCTATTTTCAAACAAAAGTTGAAATTTGGAAAGAGGAGGGAAAAATGAAATCAAGGGCTTAGATTGCCCCATGAAAATTGATCGACGACTACCGAGTCTTGTTGTTCCAGAGGCCATAACTTGAGATTTGGGAGTCGGATTTGGGCAAATCTTACCTCGTTGGAAAGGTAATTCAACGAGGTAGATGATGGAACATGTTTCAAGGGCTGAAATTGACCATGATGCTCTCAAAAATTGAAAGAACAGTTAGCTTGATTTTTATGATTTGATGATAGATCTGCTTGGAACCTCAACTTTCCGAGCTTATAACTTGAGATCCATAACTCCAAATTGTGCTCAGAAGGACTTGTTGGAAAGCTGAATTTGTGAAGCTTGCATCTAGAATATTTTCCATGGCTGAAAGGGCAAATATCTTACTTAGAAAATTGAAACACAATCCATTTTTGTAAAAGTAGTCAACTTGAAAATTTGAGAATAAAGTTTATTAAAGGAATAAGTGGGCCCTACTTGGAGGCACAAATTTCAATAAAGTAAGTCATTAATGAGACTTTAATCAAACATTAATTAAAAGTGGTTTACTCAAAAAATGAATCGTGGAAAGTTCTAGAAAGGCAAACCCTAACTACCTCAAGAACATTGAGAGCATATTTTAAAAGGGCAAGAGAAAGCACCAAAAAAGAGGTTGGCAGTCATAAATTTCTACAGTGGTAAAGAGTCTACAAGAAGCAAAGTTCTATCTCTCCAAGATTCGGTGGACTGGCCTGCTAAAACTTTTCCTCTATATCTTTTTTTCTGTTTCTTTCCATCAAATCCTCCATGAATGTATTGAGAACAAGAAGATTTGGGTCTGAGCAGTTCTTTCTTTGAAATCTTCAGTCATCTTGTAACATTTCAAGTCCAAAGGAGCACAGTCCTTGCCTGTAAAAATAAAATGCAATTAATTTTAGTTCATGTAATAGTCATTGAGACCTTGTTGAAGCTGTTTCAGTTCTCTAAATTTTTGATATTATTGAACTTATCATATTGGACTATTTTTATAAATTTCTCCTGCAAAGAACTACTCAGGGCACTACATTAGTGATTTTTCATACTTTGAGTTGAAAGCATGTGATTTCAAATGTCTTGCCTATCAAAATCGTTTTTGGGTTGTAATGAAGTTATCATTTAAATTCTTTGAAGACCTATCCATTTCTTCATCTTGCAAAGGTAATAGCAAAATCCAAGTTCAATTTATCTTACAAGAAACAAAGAATGTCTATTGAATGGAGACTCCAAAACCTTGTAGAAACAAATCTTTGTTGACACACTATATCTTATCTCTTTTTAAAATGATATGATGTATATTTGTATAACTATATATAATGGTTGTACATTTGTATATATAAGATTTCTTGGAAGATTTTTCAGGGTTTCTCTTTAGCATTCACCCTATACATTCATTGCAAAACCATACAAAGAATCTTCGAACATTTCAGCCAAAGAGGAGTAGCACCTCTATAAAAACGTAGGGGGATTCATATCCTCGTGAGGTCGCTGTTTGGATTCTGACCAATCTGAACATCAACATTTTTGGCAACCATACTGGGGAATGATTTGTTTTCAAGAAATCTGATACTTTTTAGGATCATAAATTATTGGAAGACTAGAGGTTGTCTGGTTGAAGTGTTGAAAGAAGATCTAGAGATTAATTCAAAATGAACTGGGTTTTTGAAAATCTTGTTCAAAGACCACTAAATGGTCTTGAAGATATATTGTTGAAACTTCACTCACAAATTGGTTGTGACAACCTTTTTAGAACCAAAGAACAATCCAAGATTTGGGAGGATGATCTCCCCGACAACTCCATATCGAAACTCAAGATTTTGAAGGAAAGTGCCTTGGTGACTCCACCAAAAAGATTCGAGAATTTCAAGAAATATTATGACTCCTACGAGGAGTTTCTTTCATGCTCTAAAGATATTTTTCCTTCCCCATCAATCCCAACATAAATTGTTCAAGTTACAGTGAAGAGAGAAGGTGCCCAAAGAAACAAACGGTTGCATAGAAGTCCACTCAATTTGCAAGGAGAAGTTCATCCCTTGACAGATATTTCCATGGACAAATTTCCAATGTTCTTCGGAAATGCTTTAGAAGATGCAGAAAAACATTTGATTAAGTTTGACAGTGTTTGTGAGATATGTAATATGGATGAAAATGATGTTGCATGCTGTTTATTTATCTTGACTCTAAAGGAAAATGCTAGTGAATGGTTTTATTCATTGCTGCCCGGAACCATCACTAGTTGGAATTTACTAGAAAATTTATTTGTCGAAAAATATTTCCCAAGAAAAGATCCATATACTCTTTTCTTGAAGCTGGTTGAAATCCAAATGAATGAGAAAGAGATAGTCAAAGA
>JZKD02S1257854.1:0-12226 GCA_000966675.3 Picea glauca
TTTATTTGTATTTTTCTATTATATCTTATTTTATAAAATGATTCTTTTCAAATTAAAAATTATTAAAAAAAAATCATTAAGTAATATTTTTCAATAAAAAACCATATTATTAAAACACACTTTTCAAAAGTAATATTTAATTTTTATACTAAACTCTTTATCATATTGTAATGATGACATAGAATACACTCTTAAGAAGGACTCAACTAGTCCAAGTTCTCAAACTTAATGACCTCCCTTTCTTTTTCTTGTTAATGTTTAGCCTCTTGCTTTACACCTTCATGATGATGCTTTATTAAGAAGTGCTTGAATATTGATGTGCTTTTTTTTATTTAAGAACTTGAATTTATTTATGCAACTCTTTTTCGGTTTTATATGTTGGGTTTCATATTATTTTTTTCAATCCCAACCCTTAGACCCTTTATGATGAAGCTTAAGCTTAGTCTCCAACTTAGTACTATTCAAAAAAAATTGTTGATGATTATTTCACTTCTTATAATTATTATTTTTCGAAATTCTACAATGTATTAATTGAGTTATTTCTAAAATTTGGAATAAGTTTATCTTGAACAAAATTCCCACCAATTCATAGTGACTTTTGAATATGTTTTTCACCTTTGGCCAACAACTTATTAGGTGGTTTTGAAGTTTCCACCATTCAAAGGATCCTAATTCACTCATCAGACTAAGTTTAAATTTTATCTTTCAAAGTCACCCAACAAGTCATTGAGAAACTTTGGAAGTAGCATGAAGGACATATTTTCAATCTGCCCAATAAGCCTATGAAGGGCCTTTTGAAAGTGCACTTATCTTCTTTCAAAATTGTCAGATGGCCGCCCATCGGGCTCGACTTGAATTTTGTTTTCTCAATAGCCCCTGATCCATAGATCAAGACTTTCCATTATATCCATGAATCATATTTTGAATTTCATTACCAAATTTACCATGAGGCATTTTATAAAACTACATCTTTCAAATTGACATGTTGGTTCATCAAGTGTTTTTTGAGGATACATATTTCGAATTGGCTCAAGACTTCATCCGATGTTTTCAAAAGTTTAGTTTTGTGTGTGAATGGTAGGAGGTTACAGAGATTCTAAGGAGAGAGTTAGAAAAATATTTATGTGTGTAATTATGAACTAGGTGAAGTGGAGAGAGTTAGAGAAATATTTATGTGTGTAATTATGAGCCAGGTGAAGTTTTTTCCTATTCTTTGAGATTGTATGAATGTTGTATGGAATTGAAGGGTTTAAATCTTGTGTGTATTCTCAGATTTTTTCTTTTCCAACAATTTTGTCATAAAGATAGAAATTACAGTTAAATTCCCTTTCGAATAGTAAAAGATAAAAAAAAAACATTTTGATTAGGTCTTTGAACTGAGGTTAGATATCATCTGTTGATCGTTGATAATTCTATAGGATCAACAATCCAAGATTGACCTGAGAAAACTAGATGAATTTCCTTTTTCCCCAAAAGGGATTCTCGATCATTAGATTGTGCGACCATTTCATAGGGACCGTCAGATCGTGATCGAGCACATTGTAACCAAGGGTTGATCTGAGTTATCCATTAAAAGGAGAGATGAACAATTGATAATCACTATGCACAGGTAACTTGTTTGAGGGTTAATCAGAAGAGAGTCCCTGTAGTGGCAAAGGCGATACCATTTAGAGATGTGTGTTGGGGAGAATAGTATTGCGACTCACCTCAAATGGGTTTCGAATCCACCATTGGAACCGCCATGAGCTATGAGTTTAACAACACTTCTTGATAGTGGTAAACCACCTTTTGGTTAAGTTCTTGGACTTAGCACATCGGTCTTATGTGAATACAATTATAATTAAGGTTTTAGATAGGCGCTCAAGATTTTTATACTTCCATCATTTAAAAATGGGTCATTTACATCGTGAGTTGTAAAGGAGTATTAGTGTCGATCTGTAGAGTGCTTATGTTTAAGCGCCTTTGTTCAAATATTTTAAATTGTTGGATGGTGTATAAATAGAGGATCGAGAACCATGATTTTTCCAAGAATTTAACGCCGGAGAAAGATTTTGATAGCATCAAGGGTGCTTGACGTGCTAGTAGAGTGAATCTAGCTCTGCATATGTGGGTAATTTGACCTGGTAGGTCACCATTTAGTGGTATTAGAGAAAAACAATTATATCTTGGAAGAAACATGCCACACAAACGAGGAGTCCAAGAGAGAAGTTTAGTAACTGATGAGTTACAACAAGAGTTGAGGCACTTCTAGGCAATGATGGAAGCCATGGAAATAAGCCAGAGAAGAGAACCTGACATGGGGGATGTCAATGAGAGTGAAGATCCAATCTCGAAAGAGGGAACAAAAGGAACACCAGGAGGAAAAACAACAAAGGAACAATTGATAATATTGGTCACAAAGGTCATTTACAGACCAAAAATGTAAGTTCCCATGTATGACGGTAACTTGAATGTCGATGAATTACTTGATTGGATAAATGCAATGGATAAGTATTTTGACTATTAAGATGTGGATGAGGAAAAGAAAGTGAAACATTTAGTGACAAGACTGAAAGGGAATGCATCCTTATGGTGGGATGAATTATAGGCCGATAGGAGGAAAGGAAAGGATAAAATCAAAACTTGGGATAAAAAGCTAGCTAAATTCAAAAGAAAATTTATGCCTAAGGAATATCATTTGACTTTGTTTAGAAAATTGTCAATCTAGGTGGATATTGGTGGCCAGCCACCTATTCCAACTCGCTCCTCTTGACATTTTTTAGTTTAGCACGTTCTTATGTACTTCTTTGTAATTGTCGGTCTTACACTTCCAAGGATGTCTAAAGCC
Organism: Picea glauca; assembly: GCA_000966675.3. Lineage (NCBI taxonomy): Eukaryota > Viridiplantae > Streptophyta > Pinopsida > Pinales > Pinaceae > Picea > Picea glauca. Next base: position 2,828 of record JZKD02S1257854.1, read on the forward strand.
CTACATATCTTCAAGGAGGATACTGGTGGCCTCCCACCTAATCCAATTGGCTTATTTTGGATGTTTTCATGTCATGACATATTTTTGTACTTCAAGGGCCGTTTTGGGACCCTAAACAACTTTTTTGGGGGTTGTCATAGTCAAACTGTATACAAAGTCAGAGTTCTCGAAAATATATTTCCAATGGTCTATCATGCACCTAAAACAAAGGTCATATGCAAAAGTTACGACCCTGGGAAGTTGAAGTACCAACATACCCATAGGGGCCCACATGAATTTTGGTGTTTCACCTCCTAGGGTTAGGTTTTTGGATGTTTAGGGTTTTTTCATTCATGAGTAATATTAAAAATGCCTCTAGAGCCTCATTGTAATCATTCTTCTCATACGAATGGACTTAGCAGCCACATCTCTTCTTAGAGATAGCTACCTGTTGATGGGCGTAAATGACACACCATCAACTAGAAGGTCAAATCCGGACCGGCGTTGTCTAAATAACCCAAGTCGTTTGGAGTGAAATGAACTGACGGGTTTAATGTCTTCGTTAACCGACTAGAATCCTATGACAACAAAAGAAATAAAACTAATCTAAAAGAAACTACGATACTATGTAGATGAGTTAAATTATTTACAAGTTTAAAACATAAACATGAGCATGTGATTATGAACAGGGTATTTACAATTTGCAAGTTTTGGTGGATGTCTTGCGAAATCAATGTTTTTTTTTGCAATTGTTTATGAAGTAGATAAAGAAAGAACATACATTTTATATTTTCTGTTTAACAATTTAAAATCTAAGAATTCACACATAATGATAAGACATAATTTGAAACAAGAACAAGATAGCAGTCAAAGAAAAATTAAATTGTTCCCATTTCATTAATAAATAAACTAATAACAGAAATAAAATACGAGTAAAACTAACCTCAGATTAATCAACTACCGAGTTTATGTCTCTGTGCAATTCAAACTCCTTGCTATCTTGCTTGTGAGAAAAACCTGTTACAGGCTTGTGCTAACATTCCCAGAGTAAATTCAAAGGTATTTTTCAGAGAAAAGATATAAGAACAGAGTAATAAACATATAGATTATGTGATCTTGTAATGAGGAACACTTATAGTAAGAGAAATTTAATATAAAGTATTCATGTAATACATCACTTAACATCAAGCATAAATCAACAATAATTAAATGACATAATGATCACAAATGTAATATATGAACAACAAATTACAGACATAATTTAAAGTGTTGAATAAAATGAAATATCATATGTTGATAAGACTAAATCTCTATAACATATTAACATTCCATAATATAAAAGACAAAACGTAATGGGAAAGCTCCACGCTGGTCTAAAGCCAAAGCGTGAAAAGCTTGTCCATATAGTCATGAAAGTTACATGTCCATAATGCATCCCAATTAAAGATGTTCCTCTTACTAAGAGTAAACAATATTTAAACTAGTTCAAGATTCAAAAGTGCATATCACACATGATAGAGTTGAATCCACAAAAATTGAATAATATTATAAAAATAGTGAAAATAGTAACCACTCATGGATGAGTTAGTTTGTTCAAAATTAAACCAAAGTTTGATAAAACATAAAAAATGATAAACTATTGAACATTTGAGTGTATCATTGAAAGTTTTTTCTCCAAGCAATTAGCAGCACAATCTTCCATTTCTTGAGAATAGCAAAACCGATTTGATATATTAGAAAATAAGCAATTACTAATTATTATTCAAAAGAGACTGGCTATAGAATCATAGATTATGTAGCTAGTCTTATTTTTGGCAAATGAAATCAAAATTCAAATATACCTATTTCGACTTTGATAACAGAATTGAATGAAATCCAAACAAAATCGTTTTACCATTAAAAAATAGCTAGAGAGGGATCAAACAGTTCGGAGTTTATAATTTCTTTGAAACTGGTCATGTTCTTAATGATTATATTTCTAGCCCTCTTGATTCATTTATTCTCCCTCTTTGTATGTGCTTTGAGATCAAGGTTCTCTTGTTTCAATAGAGCGTTATGAGAATTCAAGGTTTTAATTCAGGCCTGTAAGGGTAGAACATTTGTATAGTAACACTCTACCCAGTCGAGGCATCTATCACAGTGTACCGGGGTGATGAAAGATCGGCGTGAGACACAATCAACAAGGGGTGCTTCAATATTACCTGTGGTTTGTGCCATGTCGTGTCTGATACCCAAAAATCCATCTTTACCCTTAAGACATGGGGGAAATTGGTTACAAAGTCATACTGTTTAACATGGGTAATAACCTCTCTCCTGGAACAATGATTTTTTGGGTCTTCACGAGCCAAGAAATCCTCTATATCACGATCTAAGCACCGATCATCGATCTCGATCGGATCGATCAAGCTTACATGATTTCCTTTCGATTTATTAGTTTTCTAGAAAACAAACAACCAACATTCTTATTCCTAAAACTTAAATCATTTATCTGTTGTTTGTTTCCTTTACAAAGATTCTTGGCAACAGATTTAACATTAACGTTTAAACTAGAATCGTTCACAGACATGTGAGGATCTTTTTCCTTTAATTTAGAAATCACTTGTTTCGGAAATCTTCGAGGTGAAAACCTACATGGTAATCCTTTATCTAGAGGGTTTCATCAATAAATTCTTGTCCATCAATTGAATTAACAAACTGGCTTTCAACCACTGGAATTTCTGAGTTAGGGTTTGCAGTTAAAAGAGGGTTAGATGTAGGGTTGGTCGGGGTGAATCCATTCCTTATCAGAAAAGTTTCCCAATTGTCACGTATATTCGAAAGGTGATAAACCAACAAGAGTTTGACGAGTCTGTGTTGAAACAAACTTGAATTGATACCCTTTCGTTTGTAACGCTTAGACATTTTGTAAAGAATCATTAATAGGTAAAAGGGAATATCCAACTCAAACCCTATGAAATTCATAAGCAAACGGATATGGCACCAAAAAACCAGTTTGTATCAACCTTCACACATAACAAATTTCTTTAAAATTAAAAGTAGACTATGCCATCTAGGTTTTAACAGAGCAATAGGAATACCTTTTATATAGAAAGTGGTTTTACGGGAGGCCATAAATAAACTCCACGGGACCTCTTCTATTTTGGCATTTTTAAACCACCTCTCACCTTTTGATTGGAGCCCTGTCTCTTTTCTCACGAAATCCTCTGTCAATTCCAACTGTATGTCTCCAATATTGGCTCTGAAGTCGTCAAAGGTTTGTGCAAAAGCTTTGGCAACCTGGAGATTATATCCCTCGAACTTCTTGAGGAATACATCCCACCCATGAGCCTTTCAATCATCAATAGCGTCGTCATGGGATAGTAAAGCTTGGCATCCATTCGGATCAATACAAACTACAGGTGACATTACCATTATGACAAGGATGCAACATAAATCACTTGGGATAGTTTTAGGTTCCCAACAAACGATCAACAAAAACAGATTTGAGTGGGAAGTGAAGGCATGAAAATAGCAGAGTCTGGGGGATATCATAACTCAGATAGGTGAGTTAGGGAGAACAAAAACTAGAAGGTTCATAGAATTCCAAACCATCTCTTGCGATGAGTGCCAAGACCTATAGAGTACAAAACCCTATGCGCATAATGAATAGATTCATTAATATTTTGGGCCAACAAGGTAAGGAGAAAACCCAAGTACAACATGCTTGTACTCATTTGCATGAATGTTGATATGACACTTAAACTCATGAGAAGTAATATCAACAGTTAACCAATGTTCTTCATGCATCAAAAAATTTCAACAATGAACTATCGAACCATTGGATTCATAACAACCCTAATAAAACAAAAAAATGATAATTGACTAATCAACCATTTCACAAGATTTGAATTTTAATCACATATGGGTGGCTTTTAAAATGACATTTCTATGGCAAATGATTATGAAATTGATCCAAGTTTTTATGTTTGAATTCATGCTTACAGTCATGAATGAAAACTAAAACAAATGAAAATGTGAATGATAAATATTCAATAAGGTAAGATTCAATCCAATAATTGCTTCGAAACTCAGAAAAAAGTATTTACAAATCGGAGGTGATGGTATCTACAGAAAGGTCTAATCTCTTTTGATCATGTTAAGTATCAAAAATCATGTGTGGCTGCCAACAATGGTGATGTACTGGGCGAAGAAGTTATCTCTGCATCACCAAAAAATTCATGCCAGGGTGAATCGAATGAAATGAATTTTAGAAAGTTAATAGTTGGTCAAGCATATTGATCATAACTCAGAAAATAACACAATTTAGTATCAAATGTATTTCTTTCTAAAAAAAATGTCATCTGGTATCTAACTTAGATTATGAGTGTAGCGATTGTTTATTTAGTTGACTTTGATACTATTGACAAAGCCACTGCTACCAGCAGGAATCCATAGCCTCGATAGGGATGTCATTTCACCAACTCTAGTACATCTATGCTATCCAAGAGTCATTCAACCATGATACACTACATCTTTGCATTTTGATCAAATTGAAAACAGACTTGTGGATCTTCTTAAACCTGGCATTACTTCGCTTCTAGCAGGCCTGTTCAGTACCCCTATGAAGTTGCCTTGGTATCATGCATGCATTTACCCGCTTCCAGCAGACTTGTTCAGTGTCTCGACGGATTCACAAACACTTCCCACAAATTATCGTGCTTTCAACCCTCTAGAATATGTTTATAGTTTGCAGAACTTATTGATATTCAAGAGGGCAGGGTGATACTAAAAATCTCGTAGTTTGGAATGAAAAAAATTGATCTTTCACCAATTACTCTTCTGTTTTGATGACCCTCATATTGACTTGGACACTTAGATTTCGGTTAGGAAATCATCTCGAGGACGAGCAGGTACATTTGAGTTGTTTTTCTCAAAACAAGGACAACATTAGAAGTTTATTAATGACAATCACGTCTACTTGTAATTTCAATGAGAAACCAGAAACATTGATTCGAACAGAAACTCATTTTTTTTTATTTAAGTTTTAGCACTTACTGCTCAGGTGCTTGGGAAGTTATCAACTGCTACTAATGAATGAAAATTTTGATTCCCTTCCACAAATTATATGGTGACTTAGACATAATTATTCAAAAAACAAATCAAAACCAAACAAAATGAAAAGAAACAAAATGAAAAACAAAAAAGAAAATTAAAAAAATATTTACAAAAGAGTGAAACAGAAAAAATCAGGTAAAATACCTCTTGAGAGCCTGGCCATTCACTGGGAAAGTGTCTGGCTGTCCCTCCAAATTATGCAGACGGAAAGAGTTGGGGCCCAATTTTTCAGAAATTACAAATGGTCACAGCCACAGGTTTTGGAACTTGGTATGTTCCCCCTTCCCCTTGTGATCTTTATCCCACTTGAGAACCAGATCTCCTACATCGAAATTCATATCTGAAGAAGAATTTGAATCAAACCAACTCTTTACAATTTGTTGATGCTGATCTAGTTTCTGCTTTGCCTGGTTTCTTACGTCCTCCAATTTTAACAAGGCATTAATTCAATTTTCTAGGGGAGGGCACTCTTCTTATTGAACTTTCTGCGACAATTGCAGAGAAGGGAGTAAAACATGTGGAGGAAGAATGGATTCTCTTCTGTAAACGAGGAAGAAAAGGGAATTACCAACATAAGATTTTAATGTTACCATATCAGCCCAGAGTGCATTATACAATGCATTATGCCAATTTTTGTGCTTTTTTGAAACTGTTCGTTTAATAATCTTGATCAATTTTTTGTTTGTTGACTCTGCTAAGACATTTCCTTAAGGGTAGTAACTTGCAGAATACTTCAATTTAATCCCTTTTTCCAGAGAAAAAATGTCCATATCAAGGGATGAAAAGTAAGAGGCGTTATCAAAAACCAGATATTCAGGAATGTTGAAATGAGTGATGATATGAGAGTTTAGGAAGGACACTACTTGATTTGTGTTCACCACTTTTAAAGGTACATATTCAGACCATCTAGTAAAATAATTCGTTGTTGTCAAGATATACGTGTGTTGTGCAAAGAAGAGGGATTAATTGGTCCTATGATGTCAAGAATCCATTGCTGAAAAGAGGAATCTACAGTAACAAGATGCAAAGGGGATGCTTCTTTTTTTACCCATCCAACAACCTTTTGGCAGATTATGCATTTACGACACAACGCATGGGCATCTTTAAAAGAGGTAGGCAAATAGTATCCTGCTCTTAATAGTTTTTGAGTGGTGGTATCTCCACTGAAATGACCACTGACTTCACCTGCATGAAGTTCAGATAACACTTTTTTTGACTCCTCCTTTTCTAAACAATGCATAAGAACACCATCAAAGTTCTTTCAAAATAATACATCATTTATTAGCTGGAAAGATGCATATTTAAGCCTAAGTGATCTTCTATTTTTAGGATCAATATTGGGGGGAGCAGATCCATGTGTCAAATAAAATTTAATATTCTCATACCAAGAATTGGCAGTAACTTGTGCACAACTTATCTGTTTTTCGTTAGGCTGATTCATAGTTGAGGTGTTTATTTGACTTTCTTTTTCTTCAACCGAACCAGCCACTAGTTTACACAGGCCTTGACCTCTAACAATATGTGCAGGGGTTATTTCAAGGTCATATTCTTATAATGACGTCATCCAATTTTCCCTTTTCTCACCCAGTTCATTTTGTACTAACAGGTTTCTTACAGTTGGGTAAGGAACGATAACCTTGGTTTTGGATTTCAACAGGTATGACTGGAAGTGTTTTACTTCTTTAAAAAAATCATATGCTTGTTGATCTATGGATGGGTAGTTAATCTCTTCTCCTTTAAAAGTTGAGCTCATGAAGGCAATGGGTATCTCATTGCTTTCAACATTTTTCTGTGTTAACACAACAATATAAGATCAGTTAGAAGCAAAGGTATAAATAGTGAAATCTTGAGAAAAATTGGGGCTCATCAAGGAAGGGGATTTTATTATTGATTTTCTAATTGAGTCAAAAGCCTGACTTTATTGTGGTCCCCAAAAATACAAAACATTTTTTTTAATCAAATTTTGTAACGGTCTGATCATTTCTGAGAAACTTGGGACAAACCTTCTGACGAAATTAATCTTGCGCAAAAAGGACTGCATGGATTTTTTGGAAGAAGGAGGGGGGGAGTTTAGCAATAGCTTGGGTTCTTTCGGGATCAATAATCATTCCATCCTTAGACACTATAAACCCAATCAATTTACCTTGCTCCACTACAAAGACAGATTTCTTAGGGTTGAGAGATATGTAGAACTTGTGACATCATTTCGATATAGCCCTGAGGTGAGACAAGTGATCTTTCTTGTTTTTAGAGAAGACGATGACATCATCAAGGTAGACCATGACTAACTAGTTAATGAGGCCATGGAAAGAAATATCCATTTCTCTCTGGAAAGTGGCACCGACGTTTATCAGTCCAAAAGGCATTTTCTTGTAGGCATAAGTGCCCCACGGGGTGAAAAAGGTGATTTTAAGATGATCTGAAGGGGACATGAGGACCTGGTTGTATCCTGAAAAACCATCTAGCATAGATAGTCTTTCGAAACCAAACACTTGTTGTAGGATTTGTTCCATTGGAGGAACAAGGTAGTTGTCTTTATCATATGCTCGGTTTAAGTTCCGAGAATCGACACAGAGTCAAATTTCACCACTTTTCTTCCTTACAGGGACTGAATTAGACACCCATTGCGTGTTCCTAACCAGGAAAATTATCTTTGCAGTTAGTAATTTATTTAGTTCTTTTTTAACAGTGGGTTCCAATTTAGGATGCATATTCCTCAATTTCTATTAAAAAGGACGAGTCTACGGTTTCGTGGGAATAACATGTTGTATGATGTTAGGGTTGAATGTTTTCAAGTCATCATATGTCCAGGAAAAAACATCTTTAAATTATTTAAATAACTTTAAAAAAGATATTTCTTGCTCAGAACATCTTTTTCCCAGATTAATATTTTGAGGATTATCCTTTGTTCCTAAATTAACCATTTCATAAATCAAAGAAGAATTGTTAGTTTTACAATTTACTGTCCCTCTAAATTTATCATGCAAGTCATAAAATTTATCTAGTCATACGACAGATTTGGGGATAGAGTTTACAAGCTCGGATGTCGATTTAGGAGATCTAGGATCTAATATTACTATGAAGTTTCAGAGGTTCTAATTGTTAGTACCTTCATCAATGACTGCACCTTGGAAATTATCTTCCATATGCAGGAAGTTGATAATCTATTGGTCATCGTCGAATACTCTTCAATTTGTAACGTTATCCGGGATCGACGGTGTGAAAAACAATTCAATTGAAAATGCATGAGGGGAAAGACCTTCAATGAGCAATAGTTTAGAAGCAACATTGGCCAATAAATAAGCTTCTGGATTACTCAACCTAGGAATGGAATTTATGTTGAATGCTGAAAATTTATGCATTAAACTCCATACCTCTGTCTCGTAGTTTTTCAGATGTGGTGATAAGAAATGTATGGAATTTCTTACCTTCCTATACATGATTTCTGAATCACCAAATACTATCAAATTTCGCACGTCCATATCCACAACCTTCTTGAGTCCTTGTACAAGTGCTTCGTATTTGGACGTGTTATTGGTACATTCAAACTCTAACCGGAAAGCAATGAAAGTCTTATTACATGTGGGATTGATGAGTACACAACCAACACCTGCTCCTTCTTTGGATTTGGATTCGTCAAAGTATAAGGACCATATCTGAGCATCATCAGAAGTACTCGACATACTTGGAAGATTTGATGTCTGAGTGTAGGTTACAACTTCAGATTGTTGCGCAGGATCAGTGATGGGAGAGACTTTGGTCATGAAATTACCAAAGAAGGTATTCATTCCCTGTGTTTCAAATGAATTAGCAAATGAAATGAAAGGTTCATTTGTGTCATTCAGATTGGTTACGGTATGCTTAAGATAAAGTTCTATGTTTATCCTGATTTTGTTGGGTTGACCATTTTCAGGCAGCCACAAGTGAGACCAATATGTCGCAAAGTAACCGTGCAACTTATGTCACCAATCCCTGCTTAAAAACAAACAATAAACTTCGGGGATATCCAAAATGATAATATCAATTATCTGATGAACCTTAGGATTGGATGATAATCTAATCAACACACTCTTAATCTCACCAATAACTTTAACGTTAGTTCGATCTAGCTGAATGATTTTAATATCAAAAGGTTTAACTTCTTTAACCATTCAATTATGTACATTCCGATCAAAAATTTCAAAGGTTAGGAAAAAAGGTGGTGTTAGGACCACATATTATACCCTTTTTGCCCATACTTTTTGCCATTATTATACCCTTCATCACCTGTATTTTGACTTATACTATCATTTCACCTGATCATTCCAAGGTACACAACGTCCTTTC
>JZKD02S1257876.1:0-12226 GCA_000966675.3 Picea glauca
AATACACACCTCATTACTGAACTCAATTGAATGATAAGAAGTTCTTCCCATTGCTACAATTAATCACCACACAACACATAAAATCTAAATTATGGCATCAACTAGGACTCAAATCTAAATTTAAGAAAAAGATCATTTCCTTATTTATGATAAATGATTATAAGTTGCACTTAACTATAGGGAACATAATTACAATTGTGTGCTTGTCACAGGTTCAACTATATCATTAGATCAAGGAAATATTTAATAAACAAGTGACCAAAAGAACAAACCCACATAAACATGGTGACAACAACAATTGCAAGGTATACTTATACGGAACTTAGTATCTAAATCTATTTAGAAGGAACATGATCCAAGTTATTGGCTTTAGTCAGTTAATGCCCTAGATGAAAAATACAGAGTAATTTTAGATACAACCAAACACAGTTACAATGGTATGTTGTTCTAGACATTGCAATAAATCAAATGATCTATTAATCGCCCCAAAACTTCCAAGAATGGGAGACTGTGTCAGAGTGAATCTATATCTAGCATTAAAATGGTGGGAATTTTTTTGTAATATTTATGTTAGTCCTAAATTGAGTGCCAAGTTAGTAGCTTTCGTAGATTTAGGGAGCTATAGAGATTAGGTATAGATGTCTTGAGTTAGGCCACTAAGAGTGTAGGATTTCTAGGCTTAGGATGTAGGTTAGGTTTAGGGTAGGCAGAGGTATGTAGGGGTAGCCAAGATTAGGTTAGGAGGTTCGAACCTCCTAGGAGGAGAAAGAAGCATATGAAGAGGATGATGAACCTCGGGGTCACCACATTTAGTGTGTACTACATTGATTTAGGCTAGCAACAGTGTTGGCTAGAGAGACATACCTTGGGGATTGTGCCCATCTCCATGCATCCTTAACACTCATGGAGTTAGCATTACTTTGTCTTCTTAAATTCAAATTTCCTAAAAAAAATCATTGATCTCCACATTCATTACGAAATATCATCATAGTCATAAATCAACCAAAAATCACCTTAAACCAATCCTTAACAAGATACATACCTTTGAGTGATGGGGTGCCTCCAATGTTGCTCCTCTCCATCCTGTGATTTATCACATGACTTAATTATATTTCAGAATAGTAATTAAAGATGTAACAACCTCTAAAAATTAATGCCTAAAGATGAATACCTGAATGAGCTTCTCTTTGTTTTGAGCATAAATTATTCTCTGTTGAACATGACCAACCACGTGAAGGTGGAAGCTCTTTTGGCCCCTCCCCTCCTCTCACATCACTCTCATTTCCCCATACCCAATCTATCTAGATTTTACAACTATAATTAGAAATGGCAGTAACATTAAATGTAAGAAAAAAGCATTCATCGCCATGTGTTAAAACAAAAAACATGAAAGAAAATAACATTCATGACATGTAGGAAAAAAAAATACATTACATTGGACCAGAAATATATTGGATTTATATTAATAATAAAATGTCTAATCATTTGCTTTTCTTATTCTTCTTCTTCTTCTTCTTGGTCTCCATGAAAGCACAAATTAAGTCATCGTCATAATTTAATTGATCCCCCACAGTTATTGGGCCTTCTTGAATTGTTACATCATCAGTACTCAACACCTCACGCCATGATGAACTTCTTGTATTTCAGCGTGGAGGTTGAGGATGCACAATGGCATCCATTGCTGCAACAACAAAAAAAATTCAAGTGATATTGTTATTCATTGTTCCTAGGGAAATTTAATTAATACAGTTTTAATTACAATGTTTTATACCTGGAATAGTCGATGCAGTAGAAACAATAGTTTGTGGCCACATTGTTTTTTTTGCGCTTGTTGATCTCCGCTCTCGATCGACATCTACATTCTCTTCCATATGAAACAATATAATTATTTAGTACAAAATATACCCTAAATATTAATACTCATTGAAAAATGGAAAAACATTAAAAATGTACGCATACCACTATGTAATGGTCCTTCGGAAACAACGCTTGAATCAATATCGGGGCCCAGATGTGGTTCATCGGGTACATCAGGAGCATTGGTAGCATTTTTACTCTCCTACAAATGTGGAAAAGACACACATTATTTTACATTTTAAATGAATAAAAAATATATTTTACATTACAAGTAATCAATGAGTAAAAACTAATCGACAAGTTTTTAATNGTCTTCTTAAATTCAAATTTCCTAAAAAAAATCATTGATCTCCACATTCATTACGAAATATCATCATAGTCATAAATCAACCAAAAATCACCTTAAACCAATCCTTAACAAGATATATACCTTTGAGTGATGGGGTGCCTCCAATGTTGCTCCTCTCCATCCTGTGATTTATCACACGACTTAATTATATTTCAGAATAGTAATTAAAGATGTAACAACCTCTACAAATTAATGACTAAAGACGAATACCTGAATGAGCTTCTCTTTGTTTCGAGCATAAATTATTCTCTGTTGAACATGACCAACCACGTGAAGGCGGAATCTCTTTTGGCCCCTCCCCCCTCGCACATCACTCTCATTTCCCCATACCCAATCTATCTAGATTTTACAACTTTAATTAGAAATGACAGTAACATTAAATGTAAGCAAAAAACATTCATCGCCATGTGTTAAAACAAAAAACATGAAAGCAAATAACATTCATGACATGTAGGAAAACAAAATACATTACATTGGACCAGAAATATATTGGATTTATATTAATAATAAAATGTCTAATCATTTGCTTTTCTTCTTCTTCTTCTTCTTCTTGGTCTCCATGAAAGCACAAAATAAGTCATCATCATAATTTAATTGATCCCCCACAATTATTGGGCCTTCTTGAACTATTGCATCATCAATACTCAACACCTCACGCCATGATGAACTTCTAGTATTTCGGCGTGGAGGTTGAGGATGCACAATGGCATCCATTGCTGCAACAACAACAAAAAATTCAAGTGATATTGTTATTCATTGTCCCTAGGGAAATTTAATTAATACAAATTTAATTACAATGTTTTATACCTGGATTAGTCGATGCAGTAGAAACAGTAGCTGGTGGCCACATTGTTTTTTTTGTGCTTGTTGATCTCCACTCTCGATCGACATCTACATGCTCTTACATATGAAACAATATAATTATTTAGTATAGAATATACCCTAAATATTAATACTCATTGAAAAATGGAAAAACATTAAAAATGTACACATACCACTATGTAATGGTCCTTCGAAAACAACGCTTGAATCAATATCAGGGTCCAGATGTGGTTCATTGGGTACATCAGGAGCATTGGTAGGATTGTTACTCTCCTGCAATGTGGAAAAGACACACATTATTTTACATTTTAAATGAATAAAAAATATATTTTACATTACAAGTAATAAATGAGTAAAAACTAATCGACAAGTTTTTAATTTCATTTTATTTACCATGTTCTCCAGAGAGACACATGGCGATTTCCCCAAGCTTGTCCATCGCGCCACCACGCCATTAAAACCCTGCGTGAACCCGACCTTTAGATCTTCTTCTGTGGCTTCGTTGTTGAACAAATCCCCCTGCATTTAACAATATCAAAATCATTAGTCACTAGCTACAATGAATTACATATTTTGTGACAATGATAAAAAAAAAGTAAAATGTTTAGGAACTTACAACCCGTGACTTCAATATCTCATAACCACCTTGGCCCATTTTATGTTGGTCATGTTTGTCTTGTCTTGCCTTTGTTGCCTTGGAAGTGTCTTGGAGTCTACACAATATTTTGAAATATGTTAGATATTGATTGGTTTCCTCATAAAGTAAACAAAAGACCATCATAGTAAATTCAAAACACCTCTTACCTTCCAGGGCCAGGTGGTTTCTTCCCTTGTGCTTTCATCGCTAATTCTCTTGCATCGAGAATAATTTATTCCCACTCCCTCTCGAGGAAAACCAAAGGGAGTTCGCACTTGGGGTCATGTACTAATTTATTCCTATACGCCTCTCTAACATGTTTCAAATGCTTGTCATTCCTTTTTAGGACTTTCGGCTTATTGAATGAGTCACCAAACTCGCCAACCAGTCTGGAGATAAGAAGGCTTTTCAGTTTGGAATTTTTTCGATTCCATCATAGTTGAATGGTTGGCCCAAAAATTTCTAATGCATAGTCATGAAAACTATTGTAGAACACATTGTCTCCTATAAAACATCATCATCATTAGTAATTTAAATCTCACTGATATGTGATTGTTTAAACAATTATATAACAAGAATCTCGATAAAGACATATATTAAATACCTAGTAGCTGTACTATTTTTAGAGGAACCATGTCCTGTTCAACCAAAAATGATACCGCAGTTGTTCCTGTGCTTTGGATACATGTAGCACCAGGGTAACAATCAATGGAAGAGTGATCAGTTCCATGATCATGTACACCACCTGCACAATTTGGCATGTGTTATGGGGATGTGGCATCACCCCTAGAAGGTATAGAATTGGACTCAGGCGGCACATTTGGGGTGGAAAATATCCTCATGGCTACGTGGCCATCTGGGTTTATTGTTGCAGTCCTATTGCTACAACCAGGACCTTCCCCTTCCCCTCTCATCGATCTCACAAAATTCTACAATGAGAAATATGTGTTAATTGCATATATTAAATTACAAAATTTAAAACCAAAAATTGATATTGTTAGATGACATGACTTACCCCATAATTTGCTATGTTAATGCGTAATTCATCTATTCTTTGGAAATCCTCATCTGTTTCTGGCCCAACAGTGACAAATTCTCAGAATTCCTTATTGGCCTTTCTTAGGGACAATTCTATTGTCTGCAAGGGGTCTCTAGAATCAAGTATCTCTTCATCTCTTACATATTCATCATTTTCAGTCGATCTGATGCTAGGAACAGGGCCTTTGCTCTGATCAATGCCTTTTCCATGCTCAGGGCCTTTGCCTTGATCACCACTCTGGCAAAATTTCAAGAAGAATGTTACTACGTGCAAGAAATATTGAAAAAACAATATATGAAATAATGGAATATTGGAAAATATTATCAAATGAAACATCCACACATACAAATTAGCAAATATTTGGAAATGAAACATCAAGCAAAAATTAGCAAATGGAACATTCATAAATAAAATAAAATTTTGTCACAAATGAAACATTCAGAAATTAAGTAATCCCTTTTTAAGTTTGGGTATAATGGGTATTGTACCATAGCAAAAGAAGACATTCCTGGTTTGAATCGATTCAGATTGTAATTGACCAGCAACTCTTCATCTATCGTTATTGTTTTCACCGCACATACAAATATATTATTACCTTCATGCTCCTAAAAAATGCAATTGGGTTCCTTTCTTATTGTCCTAGGCCTTGTACTGTTTATAATACCTGCAATATTCCCCGATGCCTTTGTCCTTCCATCAATATACATAGTCGCTCCTTTATTTTTATTATTGTCTTTCAATTGTATATAATTTGCGGCAAGTGTGTATCTCTACATACTAGGCATATATTGGACCAGCCTCAACCATACTCCATTAGTGTAACATGGTCCAACATACTCAAACAATTCAANTTATGTGGCTTCGTCGTTGAACAAATACCCCTTCATTGAGCAATATCAAAATCATTAGTCACTAGCTACAATGAATTACATATTTTGTGACAATGATAAAAAAAAGTAAAATGTTTAGGAACTTACAACTCGTGCCTTCAATATCTCATAACCACCTTGGCCCATTTTATGTTGGTCATGTTTGTCTTGTCTTGCCTTTGTTTCCTTTGAAGTGTCTTGGAGTCTATGCAATATTTTGAAATATGTTAGATATTGATTGGTTTCCTAGTAAAGTAAACAAAAGACCATCATAGTAAATTCAAAACACCTCTTACCTTCTAGGGCCAGGTGGTTTCTTCCCTTGTGCTTTCATCACTAATTCTCTTGCATCAAGAATAATTTATTTCCACTCCCTCTCGGGGACAACCAAAGGGAGTCCGCACATGGGGTCCTATACTAATTTATTTCTATATGCCTCTCTAACATGTTTCAAATGCTTGTCATTCCTTTTTAGGACTTTCGTCTTATTGAATGAGTCACCAAACTCACCAACCAGTCTGGAGATAAGAAGGCTTTTCAATTTGGAATTTTGTTGAATCCATCATAGTTGAATGGTCGGCCCAAAAAGTTCTAATGCATAGTCATGAAAACTATTGTAGAACACGTTGTTTCCTGTAAAACATTGTCATCATTAGTAATTTAAATCTCACTGATATGTGATTGTTTAAACAATTATATAATAGGAATCTCGATAAAGACATATATTAAATACCTGGTAGCTATACTATTTTTAGAGGAACCATGTCCTGGTCGACCAAAAATGATACCACAGTTGTTCCTATGCTTTGGATACGTGTAGCACTAGGGTAACAATCAGTGGAAGAGTGATCAGTTCGATGATCATGTACACCACCTGCATGATTTGGCATGTGTTATGGGGGTGTGGCATCACCCCTAGAAGGTATAGAATCGGACTCAGGCGGCACACTTGGGGTGGAAAATATCCTCGTGGCTACGTGGCCATCTGGGTTCACTGTTGCAGTCTTGTTGCTGCGACTAGGACCTTCCCCTTCTCCTCTCATCAATCTCACAAAATTCTACAATGAGAAATATGTGTTAATTGCATATATTAAATTACAAAATTTAAAACCAAAAATTGATATTGTTAGATGACATGACTTACCCCATAATTTGCTATGTTAATGCGTAATTCATCTATTCTTTGGAAATCCTCATCTGTTTCTGGCCCAACAGTGACAAATTCTCAGAATTCCTTATTGGCCTTTCTTAGGGACAATTCTATTGTCTGCAAGGGGTCTCTAGAATCAAGTATCTCTTCATCTCTTACATATTCATCATTTTCAGTCGATCTGATGCTAGGAACAGGGCCTTTGCTCTGATCAATGCCTTTTCCATGCTCAGGGCCTTTGCCTTGATCACCACTCTGGCAAAATTTCAAGAAGAATGTTACTACGTGCAAGAAATATTGAAAAAACAATATATGAAATAATGGAATATTGGAAAATATTATCAAATGAAACATCCACACATACAAATTAGCAAATATTTGGAAATGAAACATCAAGCAAAAATTAGCAAATGGAACATTCATAAATAAAATAAAATTTTGTCACAAATGAAACATTCAGAAATTAAGTAATCCCTTTTTAAGTTTGGGTATAATGGGTATTGTACCATAGCAAAAGAAGACATTCCTGGTTTGAATCGATTCAGATTGTAATTGACCAGCAACTCTTCATCTATCGTTATTGTTTTCACCGCACATACAAATATATTATTACCTTCATGCTCCTAAAAAATGCAATTGGGTTCCTTTCTTATTGTCCTAGGCCTTGTACTGTTTATAATACCTGCAATATTCCCCGATGCCTTTGTCCTTCCATCAATATACATAGTCGCTCCTTTATTTTTATTATTGTCTTTCAATTGTATATAATTTGCGGCAAGTGTGTATCTCTACATACTAGGCATATATTGGACCAGCCTCAACCATACTCCATTAGTGTAACATGGTCCAACATACTCAAACAATTCAAACAATCCACCATATTTTACCTTTATGCCATCCATGGAGAATCAACCAAGGCCATGGATGGATGACGGAGCAATGCGATACATCCTCTCATTAACACAGAAGTCGGTGTCCAACTCTGGCAGTTCTTTGGGTACCCATTGTTTCAGTAGGTGTTTGTACCTCAAGGGAACCTCGATGTCACCTATGCTCTCATCGTCATAAGAGCATGATCCTCCTTCAGCAAGAAATAATTTCATGCACCTACCAAACTTTCTTCTGACCTTTTCACCTCTAGNTTCAATTGTATATAATTTGCGGCAAGTGTGTATCTCTACATACTAGGCATATATTGGACCAGCCTCAACCATACTCCATTAGTGTAACATGGTCCAACATACTCAAACAATTCAACCAATCCACCATATTTTACCTTTATGCCGTCCACGGAGAATCAACCAAGGCCATGGATGGATGACGGAGCAATGCGATACATCCTCTCATTAACACAGAAGTCGGTGTCCAACTCTAGCAGTTCTTTGGGTACCCATTGTTTTAGTAGGTTTTTGTACCTCAATGGAACCTCGATGTCACCTATTCTCTCATCGTCATAAGAGCATGATCCTCCTTCAGCAAGAAATAATTTCATGCACCTACCAAACTTTCTTCCGACCTTTTCACCTCTAGTTGATTTCGCCTTGTTACATGTGCTGGATATGTTTTCCCTTGTCCATCTCGAAATTTCATCACTCAAGCTGGATGATAGGTCTAATAGATACATATTTGGTTGTACCTACACTCCATCGAGGGAAAAGGAAACGTTAGGCCAACGATCTTCATATTATAGTATAGTTAAAGATAAACATTGAAAATATAACGGAAATCTAAGGATATTTCTCACGATAATTATAACTAACTCACTGTTAGAAAGACATTAATTATATTGACTCCGCTCACCCTTTTCTGAAATTCTTTTTCCTTTTCTAACTTTTCATATTCCTCGATAATTAATAAAGTTCTTTCCATTTTAACTCAACAACAAACTGATATTTGTGTATCCAATCAAAGAGAGGGAAACAAAATGATTTTCTTAGATGCAAAGCAGAAAATCGTGTGCCCTAACAATTAAAAATCATTCAATAACATAAGCTTTTACAATTTTCTGACAAAAGGAAAACTCTACATGGCCTCTTCTTTAATGTTGATGATCTAATCAATCAACGAACTGATGGCAAGAACAGTTGGAGGGGGGGAGGTTAACGCCAAATTGTGAACGCACAAACTAACAGGTTGGATATGGCAAGGTAGCCTAGCTATCAGAGCGTTAAGGAACAGAATAGGATCCCCCCAAAGGTGTCACAATGGATCAAGTTCTCTTTTTTTATGTCTATGTATTCATGAAATAGACCAAGGGAGGGTTCCCTACTACTTCCGTAGTGACATGTATTTGTGCAATAGATATGTCAAGACAGTATATATTTAATTATCGGTATCCAATGAGAGATGTGCACAACCAAATCTCTAGCTAGATCCCAAAAATACTCGATGATAGGTGGGCTTGGTAGTTTGTGGGAGTGGCACAGATGCTCAAGAAAAACACACTACAAGAAGACAGGTGTCTATAAGGGCTATGGATTCAAAAGTACTCATAAATTTGAATGATATGACCTCAGGATAGAATATCCTAAGGTATATATATGGCTATATATGGCTATAAAGGTTTATGTCTATGTGTCACTTTTATTCAATATGTCAAGAATACCTTTCCTTTATTACTCTTTTCCTTCTAAATTCCCCTCTCAAACATTACCTTTAATACATCCTTCCCTCAGATTTCGCTTCCTCTTTTCCCTCTTCTCCCAACTTTGGTCTTCGTATGATTTGTGGTCATTCATCTTTGGTATTTTGGAAAAGGCATTCATATTGAACATCGTGGATACATTTTCTTAGAGAATATTTGATCCAGGTGGATATCGGTGGCCACCCACCTTTTCCAACTAGCTCAAAACAATTTTCTAGCAATTTTGATAATTTACTATTTTTAGCAGTTTTTCGGGTCTTGAACTTCCGGAGCCATTTTGAGTCCCTAAACGACGTTGTTTGGGGTACGTTGTGGTCAAAAAATCTCATCAAGAAATTTTATGCAATTTTTGTAGTCCTCGGATAGATCTTTCCAATGAGCTATCATATGCCTAAAACGAAGATCATATGCAAAATTCACGACCCCGGGAAGTTGATGTACTGACTTACCCTCACAACAAAAGCCAAGAAAGGGCGGCCCCAACACAAAAAAACAAAGGAAAGAGAAAATATGGATAGTATAAGGACAACCAGTCCAAGATGCAAGAAAATAAGGACACCGGAAAGACAAAGAAAGATACCAGGAAGTGGTGCGACTTCCATAAGAGCCCTTGAAATAACACTGTTAACTACCGCTCAAAGCAGACGTTAGTGGCCAAAGTGAAACCCTCTGAATTAGATGCGGGTTCTGACTCTGATTCAAAACCAGAAAGGGGAAGACGGATCATCGATGCAAAACCCAGTTCTGTCGTTGCTACCACCAAGCTCCAGCATGGTGAACCAGACGAGCCAGAAGAAGGAGAGCGCCTCTTCCATTCATAGATGTGGGTTAAAGGCACCCCACTGGACTTCATCGTTGATAGTGGTAGCCAGAAGAACCTCATCTCAGCAGAGGTCATCAAGCAGCTAGCCTTGCTAACAACGCCGCACCCACAACCCTACACCATTGGATGGCTCCGCCAAGGAAGCGATCTTTGCGTCAGCGAACAGTGTTGATTGTCATACAACATCAAGCCCTTCAAAGACGAGTTATTGTGTGATGTTGCTCCTCTCAAAGTTTGTGATGTTCTTTTAGGCCAACCTTATTTATGGAAATGCCATGTTGTATATGAGTCTAGGCCTCGTAGTGTTATTATTACTTTGAATAGGAAATTGTACAGGATACCCGAGGTTGTCCCACCTAGTGCTATTTCCTTAATCTTTGCTAAGCAATGAAGGAAGGTCATCTCTCAGACAGGGAAGTTTGTCTTCTTCCTGATTTTCTCTCAGAATGAGAGAAAAATCATAGCCACATCCAGGGTCTCTGTGGCCGACCTCTCCACACAGCAGAAGAAAGTAGATAAGGTCATGGAAGAATACTCGGATATCTTCTCCTCACCTACCGGGGTACCTCTGCACTGTTAGGTCAAGCACCCCATTGATCTAACCCCCGATGCACCACTACCCAATGGATCAGTCTATCGTCGCTCTCTATTAGAGAATGACGAGATCAAGCGACAGATCCAAGAATTTCTCCACAAGGGGCACATCCATCCTATCTCATCACCTTGTGGGAGTCCAATCATGTTGGTACAAAAGAAAGATGGAACCTGACGACTTTACATTGATTTTCGGGCTCTGAATAAAATCACAGTCAGAAACTGGTACCCGATTTCCCGAATCGACAACCTCCTTGATCAACTCATGGGGAGAAAATACTTCAGTAAAATTGATCTGAAGTCTGGCTACCATCAGGTCCCTTTAGAATAGACAGATGTATGGAAGACCACCTTCAAGTCAAAGGAAGGCCTTTTTGAATGGTTGGTCATGCCCTTTGGTCTGACAAATGCTCCAGCCACTTTCATGAGGATGATGGATGATATCCTATGACCATTCACTAATACTTTTGTAGTGGTGTATCTTGATGACATTCTCATTTACAACAAGACTTGGGCCGAACACTTGCAGCATATTCAGCAGGTTATGCACACCTTGCGGCAGCACAAGCTATATGCCAACTTGGAAAAATGATCCTTCGTCATGGACATGGTACATTACCTAGTCTACATCATTGATCAACATGGCATACATGTGGATCCAGCCAAGATCCAAGTCATCTATGACTGCCCAGCCCCAAACACACTCACTGAGCTTCGGAGCTTCTTGTGCCTCGCCAATTTCTACTGCAAGTTTGTGTTGGAATTCTCCCATATTGCATCAGCCCTTAGCCAAATAACCAGGGGTGGTGGTAAGGAAAAATTTGTGTGGGGTCAGCCCCAACAAAAAGCGTTTGATTATTTGAAGAAGTGCTTGTGCTCATCCCCAGTACTTTCACTACCAGACTTGCATCAACCCTTTGATATTGAGACCGATGCTTTAGATTATGTTGTGGGTGTCATTCTTACACAACACGGCCACCCCATGGCCTATCATAGTGAGACACTATCAGATGTTGTCCATAAGTACCCTACTTATGACAAAAAAATGTACTCCACTGTGAAAGCCTACCGCCAGTGGAGACATTACATTCTTGGGAGGCAGACAGTCATCCACACTGATCATAAGCCACTGTAGTTCATGCGGACACAAGGAAAATTATAGAACGACCTCCATCAAAAGTGGTCCACATACTTGCATCAATTCCACCTCAACATCAAGTATAAAATAGGAAGCACCAACCACATTGTTGATTGCCTCAGCAGAGCACTAGTCACGGCACTCACCATAGTGCTAGACTACTATGGCCATGAGACCAGTGGATGGCCCCAACTTTATGAGACAGACCCAAACTTCACCACCGCCTACCAAATGTTGGGTGCAAAGGCAGTTGTCGATAATTTCCATCTTCAGGATGGGTTGCTGTGTCATCTAGGCCATATAT
>JZKD02S1257887.1:0-12226 GCA_000966675.3 Picea glauca
AGGGAGTGCAAAGTGAGAGAACGTGGGGTGAGGGAGGGAAAAGGGGTTGTAGGTACGCAAGGGGAAAATGAGACCAAGGGAAATGGGGAGGGAGTAAGGGAATGTAGGGGTAAGGGAGTGTGGGGTTGAGAGGGGGAAAAAGAGTGTATGTCCTTGCAAGAGAGGAGTGATGGGAATGGGAGACATGTAAGTATGGATGAGTGGGGAGAGGGACGAGAGGAGAGGGGAGGTAATGCAGATTGGATATAAGTGATGTAGAGTGAAGGAGAATGCAGAGGCAAGGAGGATGTGGTGATATCCCTGCAAGAGTAAATCAAATTAAGTATGGAAAGTGGGAGAGTGGGGAAAGGGATGAGAAAAATATTAAGTATGGGATGGAGAACTAAGAAAATGTGTGGTTCTAATCAATTATGTTGTTTCAATAAAATGGGCATGGTTCTATGAATTGAGCATGGTTCCAAGAAAATAATCATGGTTCCAAGAAAATATTAGTTGTGTTGCACATGGAAAAAGTGCTTTTTGGGTGGTTAGAAATAAACCTGGATATTTTGAACATACAGACTCGGATTTTTAATCCGTAAAATGCATGACAAATTTTATACCGAGGGCTATGACATAGGATTGTTATCATTCAAAATTTCCTTAATTCGATATTGATTTTTTTATTATTATTCAAAGAGTAGGAATCCTAGGTGATCACTTTTTTTTATCAACATCTGGCTCCAACTGTGGGACAGTGACCTCCTGTGGGTTGCTGAGAATCCATAATACTAGTTTCGATGCCTTCTCCATTGGGTTATGACATCATTTTCATATAAATAAATCCTTATAATTCCTCATCCATTGGTTCATTGAGTCGTCTTCAAACATTTCCTCCATCTGGCAATTGCTCTACTGTGCAAACGTTTGATTGAAGAAACAAATTATGTACAAACCATATCTACCTACCTATTCTACTTGAAGGAAAATGACACTTTTCAAGTGTAAGTATATTTCCAATTGAGCCATTCCAAGTGTAAGTAGATTTCCAATTGAGCTCGTATTTTTAGAATCTCATAGGCTTCCTCCTCCATCCTTTTGATCTCCATTCCTACCTCCCTCATGGGTCTTCACATAGATGGAAGTCATAAGCAATAGAAACACCCACATTTTTAAACATGCTATATCATTTTTTCTAAATACATAATCCATCATTAGTCTTACTCAATTTCCATAACATCATTATTTCATGTATATAGCAACATACTATTCTAAGTCCACAAATATGTCATATGCATATCCAAGCATGCACATATGCACAAATTCACATCCATATGCACCAAGAATTCATTGTCAGTTTTCCTACTAATGCATGTGCATTCTAACTTCATTGTATGCATCATGCAATCTAGTGTATTTCTGTTTCATTTCATTTATTTATTTATTTTATAGATGGTTGTCCTTGAATTTCTTCAAATCCGTATTGCCTTGTGTGCTCCCATTATGCTCATATACACTATTGTTCCTTGGTCTGAACACTTTCCATTCGAGTTCCACTTGGCCTTTATGCAATCCAACCAACGTGTTCTATTTGCAACAACCTCTCTTAGGAATTCATATCCAAATTTACCTTTATGAAGAATTCCAACACCTTGGAATGAGGTAGCTCACAACATCCCATTACTCTACTAGCACAACATCCTTGAATCAAGTTTCCCATAATCATTCCACATCCTTGCTATTACTTATGGTTGTCCATTGGATTAATTTTTTTAGCAATTCCTTGTGAAGATTTATTTGTCGCATTCAAGACCATTCCTAATGGAAGTCTATTTTCATTCAGTGGCACATTTCAAGTGAAAGAACCTTCATTATTCTATCTTTGATTTCTATKCATTAGTATCTTGCTTCCATTGTGAACTTTGATATCAAAAKTGGMTTTCTTGCTCTRAGTACTTTTAGACAAATTARCTAAGTCATAACTATAKAATCCTTCCTAAGCACTCATGTTCCTGGAACATATAGATGATTCACACCTCACCTCCTAAGCTCCTTGTTCTCTTTCACATMAAGCTTGCAACTATCTACACATCTCTACCTTCAAGGCTATGGAGTCTTACTTTTCCTTTCTATGCTCATTAATGACATTCTTCACCCACTRKATTCATGTCCTATGTAAGGATTCTTGTTGTTGTACCTGCAATTCATTCATATTATACAACAGTGGACTAATAATTCTTTTGTTCTACTCTTCTTGAGTTCTTTATCCACTTTGTTCATTACATTCCCTAGAGCTCTTTATTGCCTCAAAAAACTTCTACAAGCCCTTCCATGCTTTCATGAATATAATATCCAATTATAGGCTTGAATTGATCTAATTATACCTCTAATTCTGCCAAAATTGTAAGCAACCATTTTTGTTAGAATTATGCATATTGTAGAATTTTTGTCAATTAATGCTACATGTCCTTTTTCTGCTCAATTCCTGAAGAATTGTGTCACAATTCTCAAAATTATAATAGTTCAAGGTTATTCTCATCTAAATCATCTTTCCAATGACTATACTGATGCCCCAATCTGATCTCTTAGCTGAAAGTTATGGCTTCCTAAAAAATCTGTTTTCACCTGCATTTTTTCCACTGGTGTAATTTTATTGAAAGGCCAACTTTTGTCAACTATAGAATAGAATATGTTAGGAAATAGAGAAAAATTTGTGTGATAAATAGATAAAAACAATGACAAGGAATTCATATCATCTCTCATATTTTCAATTTGATACTACAATAGAAAAACTACAACAATATGGAATATGCAACTTCGTCCTTTTTCACCCCTTTTTCCAGACTTGGAATTTTTAGCAAAATTGGCCATCTCTCAATTTGTGCACTTCTGGAAAAATTTCACTAAACCATTTTTTTTTACTTGACGAGTATATTAAAAGTCAAGTAAATAAAATTTTCCAGTTTTGTGATCTAGTGTCACTTTTCCTCCTCCGAAAATATAAAAAATCCCAAAAAAATGGCCCGGAATAGTGGATTTTGGCCTATTTCAGTATCCCCATTCCAATCCATTTAGGATTTATTCAATTCCTTCATGGATTATTTCCATTCTTTCTCTATGGAAGCTCTCCAATAATTTCAGATTAATCTGGACCTTTTCCGATGATCTGGACTTTGATCTTTAAAAACCACTATTTTGCAATTTCTGACAAATCTAAGTAGAATTGGAATATGGCCCTCTACGACACTTTTGTAAATCTCGTCTCTGTGGAAAAAACCCATAATTTTCATCTTAATCCAAATTAATATGCTCCATTTATTTCCAAAGTGCAATATGCATCGTCGATCTCAATTCAGAATCCATCTGGACCATTGATTTTCTCTCTATCGATGATCGATGACCGATATTCTCCTTTGGCGTGCACAATAATTTCCCCAAAATTTCGAACCTAACGTCAACCATCATCCCAAATCACCGACGACTAATTTTCACACAACTCCAAACCAACCAACCTGGCTATCGACCATTGGTGATCTTCATTGGCAAATGGAACTCCCTACTAGTTTGATCGATGCCCCACCAACAACCCATCGACAATAGACGATCCCCGATGATTGTCGAAAACACTTCCTTAATTCGGGTGACCCAACTGTTAACCATTAGCCATCTCTGTTGGCTGACGTGGCATGACACATGGATGCTAACATGGCATGACATGTCATATTGAGGCATTCATTGGGATGGCATGGCATGACACATTATCACCCTCTTTTCTCCATCATCCATAAGTAGCTTCTCTTGGAAGAATCTAAACTTCACACTAAATTTGTCGATCCCCGATTCATCAACCATCGATGATCTCAAATGTCCTTTGGCCAAACTTCAATACTTAATCAAACTTGTCAATCCCCAACCCATCAACCATCGAATATCTCATATGTCATTTGGCCTAACTTCAACACTTTGTCCAAACATGTCGACCCCCGACCATTGACTATCGACGTTGGAGATGTCTTTTGGCCAAACTTCAACACTTCGCCAAAATCATCGATCCCTGACCATCGACCATCAAAGATATCAAATGGTGATTTTCAACACTTAGACATTTTCAGCCAAAACCCAGGTGAATTTGGGTCGTTGATCTCCCAACGAAGATGATCTCGATCGTTGATTTTCTCTAACTTCATGAACAAACTAAAATGAATATGGAACATCGATATTTCTCCTTTTCCAAAAATTTGAAATAAATCTAGATCGTGGATCTCATAACTTTGTAAAACTTCAAAACTTTATCAATTTTTAAAAATTTTCAAGGTTGAATCTAGGTTGTTGATCTGGAGATCGAACATGATATCGATTGTCGGTTCTCTGAAATTTTCCCCGTGCTACAACCACCATTAAAACTTCATATTTTTCTGATCTTCCAGGTTGAATTCAACTCTTCAACTTTGCATATCAAATCCATTAACTTATTATACAATCTCGAGTAATCTAAAACTCGAAACTACTCATGAATTTGGGGATTTTTCTTTCCAAATTTTCACCATTTTCCCCAAATTCACACGGAGCAAAATCTGTGACAACGAATTTTTCTGATATGCACTCATTCCAGCCCATACTAGTCCGGTGTTTCAACCAGAAGCTCTGATACCAATCTGTAACATACCCAATTGCCAGGCTATGCCACATTACCTCAAAACACTCTCCAAGAATGCTATGAACTAACTCATATCATACTCGGTACAACAAATACCAAAACTATCTGCCCGAGTGCTGATATGAAACATACCCATTACTTGGGTACTTCCAAAATTCTTCCTCTTGGACTGATTGAAAATTCTATTCCATTCTTTAATTAATCAAGAACATAAATCTAGGTCATGTAATTAAAAAGATTCATGCTAAACCATCCAAGAAAAGAACAATGTGCCATGCACAACAAAAACCAACAAACATGCACACGAGAATACATCTTAAAGATAATTATACATAATGAAATATAAATTATGCAGGAAACACAAAGAACACTTATCTTTAATTAAACCATCACAAACTAGTTGTAGAACAAGGAAGTTCCTCTCAACCATAAACACTGTCGTTCCAATTCTCAACATCAAGTCACCCTCAAGCCAGAGCCACGACTCCACAAGGACGGGTCCTAGGCCAAAACTAAAACACACAACAGTTGGCTAATTAGATCTCAGGTTTTCCCAACCATATAACAATCCTAATTTCCAACTCTCTTTCCCATTCAGCCTACACAACCAAAGAAATGAACCCCTTTCTCTGGAACGCAATCCCTTAGGTTGTTCCATTTCTCTCCAAGGCTCCAATGCTACTAGTAAGAAAATATCCATGCTAGAAACTCCAAGGATTATCAGTTGTGACAATTCTTTGAGAACTACCATCAATCTCATGAACACATGCATTCATTCCCTCTTGGAATGATCAATAATTCCTCACATCCATCTAACAATGAATCTCTACCTCCANATTCATGTCCTATGTAAGGATTCTTGTTGTTGTACCTGCAATTCATTCATATTATACAACAGTGGACTAATAATTCTTTTGTTCTACTCTTCTTGAGTTCTTTATCCACTTTGTTCATTACATTCCCTAGAGCTCTTTATTGCCTCAAAAAACTTCTACAAGCCCTTCCATGCTTTCATGAATATAATATCCAATTATAGGCTTGAATTGATCTAATTATACCTCTAATTCTGCCAAAATTGTAAGCAACCATTTTTGTTAGAATTATGCATATTGTAGAATTTTTGTCAATTAATGCTACATGTCCTTTTTCTGCTCAATTCCTGAAGAATTGTGTCACAATTCTCAAAATTATAATAGTTCAAGGTTATTCTCATCTAAATCATCTTTCCAATGACTATACTGATGCCCCAATCTGATCTCTTAGCTGAAAGTTATGGCTTCCTAAAAAATCTGTTTTCACCTGCATTTTTTCCACTGGTGTAATTTTATTGAAAGGCCAACTTTTGTCAACTATAGAATAGAATATGTTAGGAAATAGAGAAAAATTTGTGTGATAAATAGATAAAAACAATGACAAGGAATTCATATCATCTCTCATATTTTCAATTTGATACTACAATAGAAAAACTACAACAATATGGAATATGCAACTTCGTCCTTTTTCACCCCTTTTTCCAGACTTGGAATTTTTAGCAAAATTGGCCATCTCTCAATTTGTGCACTTCTGGAAAAATTTCACTAAACCATTTTTTTTTACTTGACGAGTATATTAAAAGTCAAGTAAATAAAATTTTCCAGTTTTGTGATCTAGTGTCACTTTTCCTCCTCCGAAAATATAAAAAATCCCAAAAAAATGGCCCGGAATAGTGGATTTTGGCCTATTTCAGTATCCCCATTCCAATCCATTTAGGATTTATTCAATTCCTTCATGGATTATTTCCATTCTTTCTCTATGGAAGCTCTCCAATAATTTCAGATTAATCTGGACCTTTTCCGATGATCTGGACTTTGATCTTTAAAAACCACTATTTTGCAATTTCTGACAAATCTAAGTAGAATTGGAATATGGCCCTCTACGACACTTTTGTAAATCTCGTCTCTGTGGAAAAAACCCATAATTTTCATCTTAATCCAAATTAATATGCTCCATTTATTTCCAAAGTGCAATATGCATCGTCGATCTCAATTCAGAATCCATCTGGACCATTGATTTTCTCTCTATCGATGATCGATGACCGATATTCTCCTTTGGCGTGCACAATAATTTCCCCAAAATTTCGAACCTAACGTCAACCATCATCCCAAATCACCGACGACTAATTTTCACACAACTCCAAACCAACCAACCTGGCTATCGACCATTGGTGATCTTCATTGGCAAATGGAACTCCCTACTAGTTTGATCGATGCCCCACCAACAACCCATCGACAATAGACGATCCCCGATGATTGTCGAAAACACTTCCTTAATTCGGGTGACCCAACTGTTAACCATTAGCCATCTCTGTTGGCTGACGTGGCATGACACATGGATGCTAACATGGCATGACATGTCATATTGAGGCATTCATTGGGATGGCATGGCATGACACATTATCACCCTCTTTTCTCCATCATCCATAAGTAGCTTCTCTTGGAAGAATCTAAACTTCACACTAAATTTGTCGATCCCCGATTCATCAACCATCGATGATCTCAAATGTCCTTTGGCCAAACTTCAATACTTAATCAAACTTGTCAATCCCCAACCCATCAACCATCGAATATCTCATATGTCATTTGGCCTAACTTCAACACTTTGTCCAAACATGTCGACCCCCGACCATTGACTATCGACGTTGGAGATGTCTCTTGGCCAAACTTCAACACTTCGCCAAAATCATCGATCCCTGACCATCGACCATCGAAGATATCAAATGGTGATTTTCAACACTTAGACATTTTCAGCCAAAACCCAGGTGAATTTGGGTCGTTGATCTCCCAACGAAGATGATCTCGATCGTTGATTTTATCTAACTTCATGAACAAACTAAAATGAATATGGAACACCGATATTTCTCCTTTTCCAAAAATTTGAAATAAATCTAGATCGTGGATCTCATAACTTTGTAAAACTTCAAAACTTTATCAATTTTTAAAATTTTTCAAGGTTGAATCTAGGTTGTTGATCTGGAGATCGAACATGATATCGACTGTCAGTTCTCTGAAATTTTCCCCGTGCTACAACCACCATTAAAACTTCATATTTTTCTGATCTTCCAGGTTGAATTCAACTCTTCAACTTTGCATATCAAATCCGTTAACTTATTAGACAATCTCGAGTAATCTAAAACTCGAAACTACTCATGAATTTGGGGATTTTTCTTTCCAAATTTTCACCATTTTCCCCAAATTCACACGGAGCAAAATATGTGACAACGAATTTTTCTGATATGCACTCGTTCCAGCCCATACTAGTCCGGTGTTTCAACCAGAAGCTCTGATACCAATCTGTAACATACCCAATTGCCAGGCTATGCCACATTACCTCAAAACACTCTCCAAGAATGCTATGAACTAACTCATATCATACTCGGTACAACAAATACCAAAACTATCTGCCCGAGTGCTGATATGAAACATACCCATTACTTGGGTACTTCCAAAATTCTTCCTCTTGGACTGATTGAAAATTCTATTCCATTCTTTAATTAATCAAGAACATAAATCTAGGTCATGTAATTAAAAAGATTCATGCTAAACCATCCAAGAAAAGAACAATGTGCCATGCACAACAAAAACCAACAAACATGCACACGAGAATACATCTTAAAGATAATTATACATAATGAAATATAAATTATGCAGGAAACACAAAGAACACTTATCTTTAATTAAACCATCACAAACTAGTTGTAGAACAAGGAAGTTCCTCTCAACCATAAACACTGTCGTTCCAATTCTCAACATCAAGTCACCCTCAAGCCAGAGCCACGACTCCACAAGGACGGGTCCTAGGCCAAAACTAAAACACACAACAGTTGGCTAATTAGATCTCAGGTTTTCCCAACCATATAACAATCCTAATTTCCAACTCTCTTTCCCATTCAGCCTACACAACCAAAGAAATGAACCCCTTTCTCTGGAACGCAATCCCTTAGGTTGTTCCATTTCTCTCCAAGGCTCCAATGCTACTAGTAAGAAAATATCCATGCTAGAAACTCCAAGGATTATCAGTTGTGACAATTCTTTGAGAACTACCATCAATCTCATGAACACATGCATTCATTCCCTCTTGGAATGATCAATAATTCCTCACATCCATCTAACAATGAATCTCTACCTCCARCCATTTGTTTCCATGCTCAGACCAAGAGYACRCAAATTAATAAGAATGAGGAAGAAGAGTGATTAATAATGAATGAGGAAATCAAAATGAAAGTGTGTAAGAGTGAATGAGTGAACCCCAAAATMGCCCAAGGAGAGGTTGATATAGTTACTTGGAAATCAAGAACCACATGGCCTCCCCCAAGAAGCTCATGTAACCACTTTTCTCAATTAAAACCAAAATGGATAAATAAAATATAATAAAAAGACTTAGCCCCTTTATCCTCCTCTCTCGTGGAATCATAGAGCCCTATCTCTTGTCCCTGTCTGTCTTGCAGCTAGCGATGTATTTTATTAATAGATATAGAAATATTACATTTCCTAGGCACTCTGACCCCTTTCCAACTTTACCAGCTCACCAACCTAAGTCATAATTACATAATACATTCTATTTCATAGGGATCAAAGTCAAGGGTTTTACAATGTGACTTGCATGACTAGCCTATGGTCTAAGAAACCATAACCCAGGGGTCTCTAAGAAGTCAAAATCACTCGGGGATCGCGCCTGGCCCAAGTCACACCAACCCTTAGCATGGATGGATTTTAGGTGTCTCCTCTTGGCTAGATGAGTTTCAAACTCGGGTCACCTTACAAAATGAAGCCCATCGAAACCAATCACGCTAGCGAGATTTTACCTTTTCAGGGGAGGCTTTTAAGAGATCCATTTTAACACATATTCTTGCAAAGGTTGTGAATTTCTTTTCCATTGTTTCATAGTTGCAATGATAAAATTTTCCAATACCATTTATCATCTCAAAGAAGGTCTCATGAGAACATAACTTTTGAGGAAGATTAAGAAGTCTTACCCACTAGAGGGTTAAGGATAAATAGTTTGCAAAAAAGTCAAAGGTAGGGTGTAAAGGCTTCATGCAAAGATCAAATATTAACATTATTCATTGCATCATTATTCTACTTACATTAATAGCATTTTACAAACATGGATCCAACCCTCCTTGCCTATTAGTATATGATGTTGTAGAGTTTCATAAACACAGTGGTCCTCCATGGAATCAAACCATAACAATGTGTCAATTCCACCCATGAAGTGAGACAATAAAAAAATACCTTTAAAAATGGCTTAGACTATACATAAATCTCAAAAGTTAACTTTAACCATGTCAACAATTGACATTGGAAAAATGAATGTCAAGCCCTTACCTTCACAGTAATGGATCTCCTTAAAGAAAAAATATACATGTTTAAATACTTGTTAAAATGTTAACTTTAACCTTTTTAACCTTGTCAACCATTGACATTGGAAAAATGAATGTCAAGGCCTTACCTTCACAGTAATGGATCTCCTTAAAGAAAAAATATACATGTTTAAATACTTGTTAAAATGGCTATCAAATAACTATTCTTGTATTAAGAAAATAAAAAATAAAAAACATACATATTGCATTAACATTACTATATTTTTATGATTCGTGTCATGAGCTTCTTTTCTTCTTTACTATTATCAACATATCAACAATAGATCATTTTTTTTCTTCAAAACATAAACATATCCACAATATATCAAATTTTTTTTTTGGATCTCTTACTTCACGTATATATTAAAATTGACCCAAAATACAATCTTTCATAGAAAAAAAGGTCAACTAAAACAAAACATTAGGCTTGGTCTATATCTTAAAATACAAACATTACAAATTAAAAAAAAAGCCACTCCCTACACATATATACTACATTACAAAAGCATCTAACATTATGTATATTCCTTCGGTTATTACATTTACAAAGCTTTATATCTATAACAATAACAAATATTTAAAAAAAATATGCATTTAATATCATGAAACACATCATAAGCTCATGAATTTGATTAACTTTAAGTGTGGATTTGTGGATTTGCTATGATTTTTTTTTCAAAATTAAGTTTAAATATTTTATTTTTATTATTATTATTGAAATTCGACAATGTAATGATTATAAAAATCACAATTTTATAATATTTAAACTTTTAAATGCATATATCCCTTCAGTTTTCTCAAAAATATCTCAAGAACTAAAATTTATAATTTCAATTATTTTAAATTTTTTTTAAAAACCTACCTTTTGTCAAAAATTTTTTTGTAGATATGTGACCCACGTGGACGTGGTCGACCTCAACTTCCATTACTTGGCAACACATTCTAATTTCATTAATGGAAACTTCATGTGCACCAGACTCCTCGTCATATGTGAAGTGTGAATGATACAATAATGTTCACATGGTGGAGTTTAGGTTGTTGAGGTGGCACCCTAATTTTATATAAACATCGCATGCTCTTATTCCCAAGCTGCTACCATGGCCCCACAATTTCGAGTGTATTTTTCTCCCGTAAAAATATAATAAGAGAGAAAGAAAATATAGCGTGAGTTTTATAATGCTCGCTTTTTTATAGACGCCATGGACTAAGGACAAGCGTGGTTGTTGGGGTGATTTATTTATCGATATTATTCACATCATGTCCATACTTTACACCATGTTGTCTTCTATGTTCGATTACTTTTTCGATAGAAGTATATATTAATTATGCTTAGAGAAAGAATTAATTAAAACCATGATTTTGTATTTGTATTTTTTTCTTTATGGTATTCTGATCTATAGCAAAACATGGAAACACATGAGGAGTGTTGATAAAGCATTGTAATTCGTTTCAGTTGTTTAGTTGGTTTATATGTACTTTTGGTACTTAAAAGTTTGAATACTTACTG
The DNA here is from genome assembly GCA_000966675.3 of Picea glauca. Lineage (NCBI taxonomy): Eukaryota > Viridiplantae > Streptophyta > Pinopsida > Pinales > Pinaceae > Picea > Picea glauca. Next base: position 11,542 of record JZKD02S1257887.1, read on the forward strand.
CATATTATAGTGAGGACAAGATGTGAGTGGATTCCAAGAAAATTGAGGTTATGTAGTATTTGTTATGTGTTAAGATTTTAAAAAGTTTGCATAGTTTCTTAGAACGTATGGTTTATTACAAGAATTTCGTGAAGGATTATGATTAAATTACAATTTTTTTAGTTTTCCTAATAAAAAAAGTCTTTGTATGGAATGATGTTACTGAGTAGGCCTTTTCATCTTTAAAGGAAGCCATGTGTACTACACCTGTCTTACTCATTTTTGACTTCACTAAGATTTTTTTTGTTGGAAAATGATGCTTTGAGTTGAGGTCTTGGAGTTGTGATGATACAAGAGAAATGCCCTTTGGCATTCACTAGTGAACAATTGTGTGATGAAATTTTGAGAAAGTCCATCCTTGAAAAAGAGATGATGGTCATGTTGGAAATACTAAAACAACTGAGAGGGGGGGTGAATCAGTTGTATATAAGCTTAAACAATTTATGCCCTCTTAACAATTATTAAAACATTATTAATCTTTCTTCATGTGATTATCAACAATGTACAGCATATGAGTAGTAAAAGTAAAAGACCATCAGTCACACATGAAGTACACACAGAGACAGATTTTCACGAGGAAACCCATAAAGGGAGAAAACCTCTTCTTCTTCGAAATGATAGGCAGTATTTTGCAGTTCTGTACATC
>JZKD02S1257920.1:0-13094 GCA_000966675.3 Picea glauca
TGTGTGGGTATATATATAGAATCCCTCATCCTCATTGTAATATCATCTTATTCATATTATTATATAATTATTATTAAATATATTTACTATCCTTAAATGGATTATTGTGTATTATCCTATTTATATTGGATATTTACATAGTGAACCAACTTGGTTCACCACAGTATCTCTCCCACCTAGTTTTGAAACTACTATGTCTTCTTGTTGGGTGTGGACCTATAGATTCTCAATCACACGATGCTCATTGTTGGGGTGATGTCGATTACTTAGTAAAACAAGGGTTTCAACATTTGATCGCTAAGCCTCCGGGTCCCCCCTGTTCAAAAATCTGGCCCCTTCTATGGCAAGGGCTCTCTCTTTCGAAAATAAATGCCTTTTGTTGGATCATGGTGCAAGGTAAGCTCCTCATTTCTGAAAATTTGCAAAAAAGGGGAACAGTTGGGCCTTCGCTGTGTGTATTGTGCAAATCCATTGTCGAAACTTCTCACCACCTCTTCTTTGATTGTAACTTCTCAAAACAAGTTTGGGATCAACTCTAACATTCAATTCACTCTTGTCACACTCCTCCCTCTAATTAGAATGATATGTTCTTTTTTTGGAAAAGAAGATATGTTGGCAACTTCAGTAAAAAACATCTTCTAGTAAGTATATGGAAGGCAATTCCTAAATTTATTTGCTAGGAGGTATGGTTGGCAATAAATAAGGCCATTTTTTAGAATAAGTTTCTTCCGGCATCAAGATTTTATTCGCTAGCTTGCAACCTCCTTTCCGAAACAATATGCGCCAAGACTAGGCAGATCAAATCTCTTCTGGATCTTGATTGCACTGAACAAGACTGAGTTACTAGTATTCTCAGTAAGTGTTGCTTCCAACAAACTTCTTCAATTACTGCCCCATTCATCGGATATCACTGGAAGCTGCAACTCTCTGATAAGGAATTTGGCCCTTGGCGGCAACAACAAGCTTCAACAATATTATTCTTTGATGGGGCATCAAAAGGAAATCTAGGGGTGACAATTGTAGGGGGCTTATTTATGACCTCGAAGGAAATAAAATTACAGAATATGCTTAGGGGTTGGGGCCTACAACAAATAACCAAGATGAGATCTCAATAGTATATATGGGTATGAGACTAATAAACATTGATCGAGCATTAAAATTCATTGTAATAGGTGATTCCGAGTTGATTATAAAAGGGTTGTGGTAGATCAGTAAAAATATGTAACCCAACCTCCAAAGGATTTTCCAAGGAATCTGAAATGAGGAGCAAAAATTCAAGTCTATGGAGTACTACCACATCTATTGTAGGAAAAATGGGGTAGGAGACAATCTAGCCAAATTCATAAGGTAATTGGAGCAGGGGATAGCTCGTATCATTGGGGACTCAACCTTGATCCACCTCCCTTAGTTGTATGAATCAACAAATTAAAAAACTTCAAAACTCTACAAGCAAAGGTCGAATTTGTGAAATAATTGCAAAAAAAATGGAAATGGAGGGGATTTCACCCCACTCCCCATCCGACTTAATATTAATGATGATCTTAGATCGAATTTAACATGTGGCGCTCCACTTGTACCCTTTCCACGAGGCTCCATCCCCCCCCAACACATGTTATCACTCACTTGTGTGATGGGCATTAAAGGAAGCTCTAATGACATGACGACGACATATGGGATTAATCTTTTGTCCATCACCATAACTCTCAACTCCATCCCCTTCTACTCCTTCAGTGTCTTAATCCACACGAAGCTTGAAGCAAAGCCTTTCGTCATGGATACAAAGCACCTCACTCTGCCACCATTGGTGATCATTGCAATCCAATACCCTGTGTGTGTGGTAAACTAGAGTTGGGTATATACTCATGGCAACTGTGTTGAAGTATGTTGTCTCTGGGATTTATTTAAGTCCTATCTTTATTTTGGAGAAATTTGTTATCGCTCCTCCTTTTGGCCCAAAATTGTTCGTCTTTGCTAGCCTCCAGTCATGTGACGCATAAGCCAAGGCCCCTATGATTTTTTTAAGTGCAGAGTGGAAACATTGCAAAACTAGATGAACCTACAACAATACAAAATGATATCCCTTAGAGCTTCTAATGCCCATATGGAACAACAACTTTAGAAGCGAGAGGAAAGGTGGGATAAAGAAATGGATATCATTTTTCACACGGTCGACAAACAGTCAGACCAACTTCGCTCACTCCACAGGAAAGTTTAGTGCACTCATCCAAACGCCCCAGCTAAACAAACTCCAATTCAATTAGCAGGTTCATAGGCTTCATGTGAAGTAATTCAATCTCAACCTGAACAAGTAATTCCAGAGAATGCTCTAGATGTGGTAGACACTGAGCTCAAGTTCAATTAGACCAAGTCTTTCTCATGCAATTCAAATTTGTGTTATCACTGTCCTCTTATGTAAAAGTTTATACTTGGAAGGTTAGCTATAGTTTTTTTGTAAATTATGTTAAGACAAGATGCTCCCTGAGAATTTGTAAGGCTTTATCTCCACTAAAGGCCTCAAATCATTTTGAATTTTGGTACTCTCTGGCTGATTTTGCCTTTGCACAACCTCTTTTATAAAATACTCACTAACCATTCATGTTAAAAAAGAAACATCATATGCACCGACGCGTCAACAATATTTATACACACTGGTGTGTCAACCATACATATACGCATTGGTACAATATAACATTGCTGTTGCGAATTGAAAACATTTTACAAATTTTTGTATTCAATTGGTGCTTTATGAATTAAAAAAATTGTGACTTCCTAAGTACTCTTTATTACGCACCATCGAGCAACGAACAAATTTAAGAAATGGCGATTTCCATATAAAACAATAATTTTTTCTATTTTAAACTCAATGGTGTGCTTTGTATACAATGTGCCCGGTGCATATTTACGTAAAATGTGCATCGCCATCCGCAAAAATGATTTTTTAATAATATTTCTAATTGAAATAACGCGGTGCTATTTACAAACAAATACATGCAAGTGCGCTTATTATGTACAGAGTGCACTCGTCACCGCAAAGGCATTTAAAAAAAAAAACTGACAATGACAGGATGATTTGGGATCCAATGTAATGAGTAGTTTCATTGCAACTTATAGGAAACACCCATATATAAACAAACAAACCCTATAAAGAAATTGTACTTAAAAAAAATTATTCTTGTGAAATATAGAAGGAGAAAGCAAAAAAACAGTGAAGAATTAGGGCTTCCAATACTGAAGGTAACTATGAAATCTTTTTTTTTTCAATTTGGGAATGCACTAAAAAATGTTTGAATCAAATAGGAGAATAATTAAGATGATTAATAGAATGAAATCATATACCTGAAATTTCTCGTCTGCAGTTTTCTATGTGATCTTCAGTAATCCCCCTCAAATTTGGCTCATAAAAAAAAACCCAGCCACTCTGAAGGCTTTGTTGATAAATCTTTGTTGCATGAATATCCTTTCTAAATTTTGGCAAACAAATAAAACAATGAATAGGGTTTTCCTTTATAAACACAAAAACTCAAATTCCCATTATTTTTTTCGTTGTATATTTCAATGCATTGATGATGAATGGGCACACTATTTTTTCCCCTAAAAGTTACATTTTCGATGCGCTATACAATCCGTAGCGCATCGATGCGATTTGTACGTATAATGCATTGATTTATTTTGGTAATAGATTTAAAAATATTGATAGTAAGAGCGTAATTTTTTTTATCGGTGTGTTATACAATTCGAAACGCACTAGTGCGTTGTGTAATTAATTATGTACCAGGGCGGTGTGTAAGTGACAACACACTGTAAGACAGTTAAATTTGCACAATGAAAATGCAAACATCTGTATTTAAAGTTTGTGAAGGTTTGACTTTGCAAAGGAAATAACGGAGGTTAGTTTGAACTGTGCTTCTCTCAATTACATGCACTAGTGCGTCTTTGTAAGATGAAGCACACCAGTGGGGGACAGAGAGAGGGAGAGAGGGGGAAAGGGATATGATGAGTGAGAGAGGGAGGGGGATACATAGTGAGGGGGAGAGAGGGGAATATGTAGGAGAGAGAGACGGTGGGGGTGGAGAGAGAGAGAGAGAGAGAGAGAGAGAGAGAGAGAGAGAGAGAGCATCAAATTCACATTTTCTATGTTCAAGAAGGATATTTTCAGGGATTGATTAACTATTTCAGATTTTGTAAATCCAAATTGGATTTCTTGTATAGTTGAGAGGAAAAAAATAATGATATTATAGAAAAAAAAACATTGATTTTTTAAGTGTGTTGTCAAGTTATAAAAGTTATTTGAAGTTATTTTTTAAGTTAGATTGTTTTATGCTACCCAAGATGACGGTTTTGGCTCAATGCAGGAAAAAAGAATTATAATATCAAATGGCCAATTCTTCAGATCCCAGCTCATTCTGTATCGTCGGAACTCCTTCAAGTCTCTCACACTGATTGCAGTACGTCTAGATTTTATTGATAATTCATTTATCTCATTGAGTTTATGCTATGTATGCAGGTGCAATTTAATAATTGTTCATTGAATTTTGCAGAATCAAGATTCAAGATCGAGTTCAAATGCTCAAGATATTCCCATGGTCCCAAATTTTTGCAAGCTTGTATCAGGAGAAAGGTACTGGAAGAAGATGTTCGATAAAAATGGACAACTTCTTTACCCTACCAATCCTAACATGCCATCTTCCAACAACCATCCCGAGTCAACAATATTACACCATGAATTGTATCTCTTTTATGTAGACAACCCCATAGGACATAAGAAAAAGATGATTGAGGAATTGTACTTTTGGATTTTTATTGGAATTAATATAAATGTGCTTATTTCGACATTTGTTTATAAAGGGGTTGGTTTCATGTTTATTATTGGGGAAAAAATGTCCATGTTTCTAATAAGTGTTCGGTATAATGTTTGAACATATTAAAAGCATCATGTTACTAATATTGTCGATGTAATGTTCGATATTTTTACAATCATGATTCTAATGACGAGTGACCTATCCATTGTCTACAGTTGCATCCCACTATGATGTCAAGTCGTGAGCTTGTTGCCAAATGAAAAGATCTTAGAGAGGAACCACACCAAGAATGGTTGAAACAACCACCTATTCAATTCCCACTATGTCCTGAGCCACCAATGCAAAACCTCGACAGTAACACTAGTTCTTCACATGTTGGGGATGAAGGCAATGATATAGATGTTGGTATGAATGATTTCTTGCGGGATACCCTAGCTATGGAGGGAATGTTGTTAGATGCATTCTAGCAAAATGAACTAGGGGATGACGGTGATGCCGTAGATACCTTCTACAAATGTCTGAAATCTGCTTTCACCACCTCTCTATTTGGTCCAATACAGGGGTATGCAAGGTCTACCCAACTAGGGACAAAAATGTTATTGTACAACTTGAAAGCAATGTATGGTATGTTAAACACATGTTTCTCAACATTTTTGAGGCAACTGACTATTAGGTCCCCTATATTTCTAAGGAATATTGTCACATAATGAAGGAAGAAAAGGGTTGATTTTATTCATGCTTAACGACAGTGTACATTTCTATTGCCCACTAATTTCAGATTACTCAAAGATAAGGTACTTCCGAGTGATAATCTGTTGCCCTATAGCTGAACAGAGGCAAAGCAAATGCTGAAAATGTTGGGTGTTGAGTACATATCATACCATGCATGTCTGAAACATTGTATTCTATACAGAAACACATATGCGTACAAAGAGATATGTCCAGAATTTGGGTATGCTAGGTACCATAAACAAAAAACAAGATTAGGGCACATGGTCCTCCTCATAAGATATTGAGGCACGTGCCTATAATTCCAAGGATTCAAAGGCTCTTTCGTTGCAAACAATTAGCTATGTTGCATGGGTGGCATGCCTCACATAGAAGTGAGCCAACATTTATGTGAATCCCAACATATTCAATAGTCGTGAAGCATGTAGAGGATACATGGCCTAATAAATTCAAGGATGAAGTACCGAGCCTCCGATATAGCACAGTTATAGATGGAGTTAACCCGATTCCCTCCAAAACAACAACTATTTGATTTGGCTAGTGGTAGTGATCAATAACAATATGCCCCCATGGTTGTCCGTGAAGAATGAACATCTTATGTTGGCTCTTATAGTCCCAGGTAGAAGACAAGTGAAGAGAATGGATCTCTACCTACAACCATTGATTGATTAATTTAAGCAATTATGGGATGGGATACATGTATATGATGTATCGAGACCCATCCCAATGGAGAGGTCTTTTAAATTCTATGGAATTTGTGCGTACACCATGCATGATTATCCATGACTGGAAGTTTTCTCTCGTAAACATGTTCATCAATTTGTTTATATATGTAATTTTATTTGGCATACTTCATTTGGTGCAACTATATTTTTGACACTAACATGTTATGTATACGATAACATTGCAGGTCTTGTATCAAAAGGGTATCATGGCTGTAAATGTTGTGGACCTTCTATAAAGGCTAGGTGATCCAACCACCTATGAAAGTCAGTGTACGATTGTTTGAGGGTATTCCTCCCAAAAGACCACCCTTACAAAAGAGCAACATATGCTTTCAATGGTAAAACAAAGAGAACCATGAGACTTGAAATAATGACACTTATAGATTCAAATAGGGCATATGACACAGAGAAAGAGAAGGAAATGGCAAAATTGTTTGATTCGGATGGGGAACCTGTGTTTGATGATCCTGAATTTTTTGACTCCTATGTTGAGAAAATGCCCATTAGGATGAAAGGGAGATCTACATTTTACGAGCTTCCATATTAGGAGCATCCTAAGATTGACCACTTATTAGATCACATGCATATATTAAAAAATGTTTCATCTTCTTTATGGAGGCACATATCATGGAATAAAAGTGACACATTGGCTCTCGGGAAAGATCTTATTGCTTCAAATACTAAGAAGAGACATTGGCCAATAAACGAAATTAGAGGAGAGGTTGGTCCCTTTTGGTCTTTTAAAGAAGGTGATGTCCTATAGATTTTGAAGAAAGATGATATTCCTATGGCGAATGATGTTATCTTGGGTGTGAAGGCACCTTCTTTATATGGGTCGACTCTATAATGTTGCTTCACTGTAGGTGAGAATTTGTTGGGGTTGAAATCACATAACCATCTGAACCTTCCAAGGGTATGTATGTTGAATACATTATTCTTCTTCTATACTGACGTTGGTAAAAATATGCTACGCACTCACAATTTTATGGAAAATAATTATGTGTGTGTCTATTTTGTAGTGTCATTATCCTTTGCTCATGCGTGGTTGTGTGAACCATGACTTCCCACAAGACCTACGACGTGCCATATCAAAATTATCTACACTTGTACGTTGGATCACATCAAGGGAGATTCATATGGCTAGCATTCTATAATGGTGTCGAGAGATACTTAATATTGTTTGTATGTTTGAGAAGGAACTTCCCACGAGTTTTATGGACTTGCAAGCCCATCTTCTAATTCACCTACCCGATGAGGTTGAATTAGATAGGGTGCTCTCATGTCAACTATTGTTCTTCTTAGAGAGGTACATGAAAAAATTGAAGGAGTTTTTTTGACAAAGGAAAAAACCAGAGGGCTCTATGGCAGAGGGTTACATAGTATGCGAGTCATTCTATTATGCTAGTGAGTACATCAAATAAATTGACAAGACAACATGGTCAGTCGTTTGGGATGACCAACAAGATAAGGAAAAAGGGAATTGGAGCTACTCCAAACGAACGAAAAAAGGTGCTTGATAAAGAGTAAGTTAGTTATATTTTGTCAATTTAGTATATAGAAATTGTTTACATTAAAGTTAATATATATTCATCCCATGTCACTTATTTTGAATTGTTTTATACATTAGTGAATTTAGAAATTTTGATGCCATTAATAAATTCATTCTCTAAGTTGATAATACATATTTGATCCCATTCTATTCATTTTGAATTTTATACATCAACAAATTTAGAAATGGATAACATTAATAAATTCGTTCTTTACAACGTGGAGGCAATGTAACCATGGGTCACATTGTATGAAGAGAAAATAAGGAAATGGGATAGTGACAAGAAAACATTCAGACGATTGAATGGTAAAAACATGTATTTTCCTAATCATTTAAAAAAAATATGCCAAAAATATTTCCCAACAGTTAGGTGGTTGACCAAATACAAGAGAAATATGCGGTGTCCGGTCGTAACTGTTGAGACCTTTTCATGCTATCAGTTTTTACCTCCCTTGTTCTATTTTCCCACTTCTTTACAACCTTTCTTTCCCCCCTTCTATACTTTCATTTTTCCTATTTCCTTTTATCCCTTCTTTTTCCCTTTCTTGACCATACTTAGCCATTTTTAAGTTCGCGAACCTTCGAGTTTGCAGACTGTCGCACTTATATTCCCGTTCACTTACTTATGCATAAGTCCGCCTCAACACTTATATTTTTCTTCAATTCATGGGTATGTGGGCTCAAACATTTTCCCTCCCTCTTCCGTAGCCTTCACATTGCACTTCAACTTCTATGTTCTATACTTCGACCATCACTTAACTTTTATTTTCGTCACGGATGTTGGGTTCCCAAATGTTCCATTCTTCTGATGCTCGCGAGTTCGTCCGACCGCCCTTCTATACTTAGTTTCTTTAGATCACTTCTCCAACCGCAGGTTCGCGGGTTCACGAAAATTTCGTAATGAACTTCTCTCACACCCGTCCCTGCTATTACTTTGCTTTTCCCAATACACATTAAGTATTATTTAAATTCTAACAACTATTGTGAAGACTTCGAAAAGGTCGTTATTAATGGTGAAAGGATTGAGAAATATTCACTAAATTTTCATTTAATCCTCATTTGCGAAGGGATTAAATTATCATTATCTCTCTAGAAGGCTCATTTGTAACCATTATCCAGTCGAAGAAATAGTTCTATCAACTAAATGGAAACATTAACTCGACAACAGTTTTGTGGTGATACTTTGAATATTTTTGGCCACTAAGATCAGAATTTCCAGTGGTCGAGAGCATACTGGTATTATTCCTCCCCTCCTACTGCTCAAAGAAATGAAAACGTGATTTGGACATCTGGTATTTCTCTTATTGGTTGTGTTCCATAGGTTTTCGATTGTAAAGAAATTGTTGCATAGTGTGTTGACAAATACGTATCGAATCAAAGGGCCATACAACTCTAGGGACATTCTCCAATTTCTCTGTCGCCTCAAGTCTTCCGTAAAATGTTAACATTGTTAGAGCCCACTCTCACCTTCAAAGGCGAAGATTGCAAAGTTTTTTTGAAGAAACATAATAATGGGCTCGACCTTTTGCCAGAGTACTTGGAGAATCCCACGTCTATTCCAGTAGACATAATCAGAATTCAGGTTGACTCTTTGAAAAACCCTTATCGAGAAATCACATGGTTATTTACCAGAATAACATGTCAGGAGAATATTGCTTCCATATCTAAGATTATTTTATATATTTTGTATTTTACAGTCCAAGAGAAAGCTATTTTTGATTGGGGTAAGCTCATTTATATTGAAATTGCTTCTCAATTATCACATTGCAAAAAGGATAAAAAAATCTTCATGGCCTCATAGTTGATATTTGCTATTGTGCACTATTACCAATTCCCAAATTTGACTATCAGTAAAAGGGTAAAATGTGAAGCAAACCCTAATACCTTTTGGTATCAGGCGTTATGGAGGCATAAAACCCCTTTATTTTTCTATGAAATTTATAATGACTTTGTTTCAGTCTTCAAGAAACTTTTATTGGGTGAAAGCACTTCTAGGATATCTATTGAAGCTGCCAAAATTATAGAGAAGAAAGAAACGATAGAGAAAATGGAAAATCATAGTATTATAAGAATATTTAGTTCAAAAGAAAATCCTTCCTTTCTTCCATATTATGTGCTTGGTAAATTATTCATCACAGGGGTAGCAAGGCAATATAATTTCTGGTTGCATTTTTTCCATGAAAAAAGAAAAAATAAATTTATTCCTCTGCCCTCAAAGATTGGAGAATTTGTATTGAGGAATATAAATAAAATTGATGGATTTGCAGGTCATTTTAACATTGTTAGTTTGAAATATGTTGAAAAGATCAAAGGTTTTGACCCAAACAAAATCTTTGTTCAACATATGCAATCAATAGGGTTTAGTAATTCTTTCATTCAAATTGTTTTGAGGGAAGAAGAAGAAGTCAATAGCTAGAACACTCCTGCACATGGCATTGTCGATTTGGAAACATTACTCAGTAGTACTGACATTTATAAACAAGTCCCCGAGGTGTAGGACAGTTGGTGACAGAGTGTGTTGTTAAGGCACTTTGTGACGTTAAGTCACCGGTTCGAAACATACAGGGACAAAAAATCCAGCCATGTTGTTCAACAAGATTTTGCATTAGAAGTTGTCAGGAATGAAAGTTTTAGTGAAGAAGAATCCTTTACTATTCAGAGTGTTGTTTTTGATAAAGACTCTAAAAAACCAATTTTGGAAAGAAACGACCAAAGAAATAAGAAAGGAAAATCTCGCTCAGAGGTTGACCTCAAGTATATGCGACCATCCCAAATTTCCAAAATTCACAAGGAAACTCGAGATGTGCTTGATGATTCTATTGATGGTTTGGACGCTGAGAATGCCACCTTAAAAGAAAAGATCGAAGAATTGGAAACTACCTTGATGCCTCTTCCCATTTTGGCTAGCCCTTTAACAATGATAAAACCAACCACATCAGGTATCAAATTCAAAGGATCATCAAATTTGCTTACGATTGTTCAAAATTTTATTGAGAAAAATATTAAAAAGAGAATGTCACTTGTAATAGAGGCCTCGAAAGTCTCTAAAAATATTGTTTCTTTTGGTTCGAGAGCGCATGCGTTCCATGAATATCTTCAAGTTGATTTTAAAAATGAACAAGGGTTTTATATAAATGTTATCTTTCCATTTGAGATAAAAGTTTAAAATATAACAGTGGCGAAGAGGAGAGAAGAAGATCTGCCTTCTCCCAGTCGAATCAAGCAGTTGAACGCCTGTTGGATATAAAAGATTAAAAATCTAAGAAATATTGTTCGAACGTGCAATCAAGTCATAATAAAAAGAGAAGAATTATTCAGAAAGCTTATAGAAATAGGCTTATCAGGTAGCACTCGTGAGGTTCAGGATCCCAAATTAATCTTTAATTCAATGTATACTACAAAGCAACAGTTTGATGAACACGTGGAAATACAAAAGGGATTATCGGTTGAAAATTTCAATGGTATAATTGAGTATGGTGAAGAAGAAAACGATAATTGGATTATTGATCACTCTATGAAAAATCAAGACATTAAAGAATCAATCCATGGTATTGTTGGATAAATTCCTATTTTTGGCACACTAGTTCAGTGGGAGTTAACTGACTAGTTCTATTTTAGACTTTCTAATTTTAGATCATCACTATTATGCATGCATTCCTAATTATAGGATGTCATTGCTTATATGAGTGAATATCACCCACTCATTGGATAGATGATAATATACATTGATTCTCATTCTGCATGTTGTATCTCTCTTCCTTTTCTTGATAAGCTTTCTTTGTGTATGCTTTAGCTAGGTCTCCTGTGCATGTTTCCATGAAACACTGACATGGTATCAGAGCCGAGCTGCTGGGAGCAACCCAGAAAAGCCAGAGAAGAGCGAAAGAGGATTTAATTGAGTAAACCTAGCTTTATCCATCGTTGCATCCTATCGCTATCGAAAGGTGTGACGATTGGAATTGTCACAGCCTATCCCTATTGAAGGGTGCGACGATCGCACTCACACTGAAAAAAATGATTTTTTTAGGATTCGTCACAACCTATACATAGTCAAGGTGTGACATCGTCGCATTGTGTTCTTCATTTAGGGTGCAATGATTCAGTTTTTCACAATCATCACACTTTGTCCTTCTCTAGGGTGTGACGATTCAACATCGTCACACTTTATCCTTCTCTAGGGTGCGATGATTCAGTTGCCCTACAAAAAATTGGTTTTCTGTTGTAAAATAGCCATATCTTGAAATCTGCGATTTGGGTCAGGTTGAAATTTTGACCAGAGACGTATAACATAGGGATGCTAATGCTCACCAAAAATCTCCAAAACCCACATCATATTTTAGTAGATATAGTTGTTTTATCATATCTATAGCTGTCATAGAACCATCTGTCATATCTTGGAATCCATGATCTGGGTTTTCAAGATCTTTTCAGAATCAATAGCAAGGATGGAGGCGATGAAAATTCTTCAATCAAGTCTGGTGATAATACTGACACCGTACAACTATTTTGAATGGAAGTCGAAGGCCACATTCCAACTCAAAATAAAAGGACTGTATAATTTGATGAAGGTGACAGAAACAAAACCTACATTAGCGCTTGAGAAGACCAGATGGGTGAACCGTAAGGATGAGGCCACAAGACTACTTCTTGAGTTAATATCCATTGATTTATGGTTTCATGTTGCCGCATGCAAGACTCCAAATGAGATATGGACCACCTTGGAAGGGCTCTTTGGAAAGCAGGATGAGATGTGAGATCATATGCTTGAGGTAGATTTGAATACGTTAGACGCTGAAAGTTTTGATAATATACATGATTTATTTACTAAATTTAAGTCTTTGATATTGAGCTTGGGTGAATGTGGTATTGACAAGTCTACACAAGAGAAACAACTTATTCTAACAATCCTGGCCAAGCTAGGATCATAATGCGTTGTATATGTCTCCAATTTCCATTATGGCAGATGTCTTTTGGGAGAAAATTGGAAAATGCCTACTATGGCTCAGTTCACTGAGTCTCTCACACAAGAGCAGACAAAACTGATACAGATGGGCCTCATAAAACATCCCAAAGCACATGCACTCACCATGCACGATGGAAAATGGTCATCCAATCAGAAATCAAAGTAGAAATGAAAGGAGATATTGTAAGTTTTAAACCTATGAAGTAAAGCAATACATATAGATTCTTAAGCAAAACATAATTTAATCAATGGCTCATACACAGAGTACACAGAGATTTTATACCAGAAACCCTCAACCGGGAAAACCTTTCTTATATTCATTATATCGA
>JZKD02S1257920.1:15633-58576 GCA_000966675.3 Picea glauca
TTATATTCATTATATCGAATTTCACCATTCACCATACAATATATATACAATGTTTTTAGGTATTCTGTAGATACCAAAACCCTAATCCCTTAATCCAAGATTAATTTACAAAATCGCTAAAAATAGCAAAAATTGCCCAATTTTTTTTTTTTCGGGGCGCTACCCCAAACGCCGCGCATAACCAGGGGGGGCATACCTGCCCCCCCCTGGGACCCCCCTAGGAAAGCGCCCGACGCACACGACACAAATAAAACTACTAGAGGGATCATCAGACGCAGTTGGCATATCTGACGCGCCCCCACACACACATGCAAAGAATATAACACATACCCAACAGTTATTACATCCAGAGTCAAAGGAGAAGGGATATTCCAAACCTTTCAAGGATTCTTCAGGTTCCAAAGATTCTTCAAATTCCAAAGGGAAGAAGAAGAAGGGAAAGCAGTGCACATATTGCAATAAGTCGAATAATGAAGAATCCACATGCATGAAGAAGCAGATCGATCTTATGACACATGTACTTTAGAAGAATAACCTTGGAGACTGCATTCCTGAAGGAGCCAAGAAGAAGAAGAAGGAAGAAGACCATGCGCCTAAGAAAGGTAATCAACATGCTTTGTTTGCAATTAATTTCTCATCTGATTCATGTATTATATATTCTAGCGCATCCCATCATATGGCAACTAAAGAGGAAGTTTTCACTTCTTTGAGTTCATGCTCTCGACCTCTTATTCTCATGGGGATGATACTCCAATAGAAGTTGTAGGAGAGTGAAGAGCGGAACTCCCTAATGGAATTTTTGAGAATGTTTTACATGTTCCAAAGCTTTCTATAAATCTGCTCTCAGTTTATCAGATCACTCAAACAGGTAAAAGGGTTGAATTTACATCAAATTCAGTTATTGTACTTGACATGCATGGCAATTCCATTATTGTAGTTGGTGAGGTAGATCACAAATCACAGTTGTATAAGTTCACTAAGTTTACTGACTATGACTCCTCTTTGCTACTTACACATGCTAATGCTAGTAGTAGAATATGGCGTGAGAGATTTGGTCATTTAAACTTTAGGTACATGCAGCGACTTTCCAAGCAAGGAATGGTCAAAGGCTTGCCAAACATTCACTTTTCTAAAGGCAATGAGAGCCTCCTCTTCCTTGGAGCTTGTTCACAGTGATCTCATGGGTCCATTTCCACATCCATCATCAGCAAAGCAAAGTATTTTCTTACATTTATTCATGATTACTCACACTATACTTGGGTTTATTTTCTCAGACAAATGTTTGAAGTTTTTTAGCATCTCAAAGACTTTAAATATCTAGTAGAGACACAAACTGGGAAGAAAATCAATATCCTCCGTACAGACAATGGGGGGGAGTATATCAACAAAGATGTTCAAAATCTTTGTCATGAAGCTGGTATCCAATTGAAACACATAGTTCCATACACTCCACAACAGAATGGAGTTGTTGAAAGGAAGAACATGTCTCTCAAGGAGATGACCAGTTGCACGTTGCATGCAAGATCACTTAACTGTGCTTCTTACATACAAAACATAGCACCTCACATATATGTTGAGGATAGGATACCTTTTGAGGCTTGGACATGTGAAAAACCAGATGTCACACACTTCTGCATATTTGGATCTAGAGCATGGGCCCATATTCCTTCTGAAAAGAGGAGAGCATTATATCACAGAACACACCTTGCATCTTTGTGGGATATCCAAATGATGTGAAGGGGTACAGATTGATTGATCCATCTACAAACTGACTCATCATTGAGCGCAGTGTTCAATTTGAGGAGAGTCCTTTGCATTCACCTCCAGTGCAACATGCAAAGACTCTTGTGCTTCCATCAGTTCCAGACATCAGAGATGATTATTCCACAGGCTCAGATGCTACATATTCAGACACATATTCAGAGGATTTTGTACATGCATATGAGCAGGTAGTACAACCAAATGAGGAGCCAGCGTAAGAGCTTCAGCAAATTCCCAAGTGGGCACAATCCACACTTTAGGCAACAACAACCTTGTAGGGGATCCATTGGATTCGAGGAGGACTTGATATCAACATGTGGATCCTTCTCATGTACTTTCAGCTTCTGAACCAGCGATGCCCATGAATTGCTATATTGTTCATTTTTTGATCCACATACCTACAGTGAGGTTGTTGGCAATCCACTATGGGAAGTAGCTATGCAGGAGGAGCATGACTCTCTCCTAGAGAATCAAGCTTGGGATATGGTTCCACTTCCACTAGGGAGGAAACTTGTTAGATGCAAATGGGTCTATAGGACCAAGAGAGCAACAAATGGTCAGGTGAGTAGGTACAAGTCCAGATTAGTTGCAAAAGGATTTCAGCAGATTCATGGGATAGATTATGATGAGGCCTTTTCTCCTGTAGCAAAGATGGACTCCATTCGCTTGGCTCTAGCCATTGCAGCAACCAAAGGATGGGAAGTTCACCAAATGGATGTGAATAATGGTTTTCTTCATGGTGACCTTTCAGAGGAGATCTGCATGGAGAAACTACAAGGGTTCATCCATAACTCATCTTTAGTATGCAGACTGAAGAAGTCTCTCTATGGCCTCAAGAAGGCACCCAGAGCATGGTATGCAAAGATGGATTCTTACTTGCTTTCACATGATTTTGTTAGATGTAAATTTGATTTCAGTGTTTGCATGTTGAGGACTACTAATTCTGTGATGATTTTAGTACTCTATGTTGATGATCTTTTGATCATGGGTAGCTCTGTTTTAGCCATTTCTTTGGTCAAATATATTTTGCATGACAAGTTCTATATGACGGACATGGGTCCACTACACTTCTTTCTTGGTCTTGAGATTAGTCAGGATGCTTCCGACATCAAACTTTCTTAGGATGAGTATGTCAAGGATCTTCTGGATAGATTCCACATGACAGACTATAAGTTTGCATCTACACCCTTCTTATCTGGGATCAGACTCGAGGATGGAGGGGATACACCATTAGTGGACAACACTTTGTATCGACAGTTGGTGGGGAGTCTTTTGTATCTCACCCACAGCTGTCCAAACATCTCATATGCGGTAGGAGCAGTTTCCAGATACATGCAGGAACCCCATGATCTGCACTGGAAGGCTTCCAAGCGCATCCTCAGACATGTGCAGGGCACCATGAGTTATGGGGTTAACTATGCAGCTAGTTGTGCATTAGATCTCATATGCTTCATTGATTCAAATTGGGCTAGTGATAGAATAGATCACAAGTCAGCATCTGAGTACACTCTTAGTTTGGGGTCAAGCCCAATTTGTTGGTCAAGTAAGAAGCAATCAACCATTGCTTTACCTTCCGCAGAGGTTGATTACAGAGGAGTAGTCAACTGTGTCATTCAGACACTTTGGCATCAACACTTCCTTACCAAGCTTGGTATCCAGTTTCATTGTTCGACTATCACATGGTGTGACAATCAGAGTACACTGAGATTTTGCAGAGATTAAGTACAACGACAATGGACCAAACACTTTGAGGTCCACATGCATTTCATCAAAGATTTAGTACATGACAGGATCATTGATTTGCAGTTATGTCCTTCCTGTGAACAGACTGCCGACATATTCACCAAGACCTTCACTAAGCAGAAGTTTCAGACTTTGTGGGATCGTTTTGTAGTGAAGAACACAATTGCCTTGCAACTACCTTTTCTTCTTTTGATGCATTGTCTTTTGAGGAGGGGTTTTGTTCCCACGTGGTTTTCCCTCTTTCCTCACTTTTATTCAGTGTTTATTAGTTGCATTGTACATGAGTACCTAATATGGTCTAATAGCCAGGACTCATTTTTTTCTCCATAGTGATGTTCAGGGGGGTTGTTGGAGAAATTTCTATTTTCGGCACACTAGATCAGTGGGAGTTAACTGACTAATTCTATTTTAGAATTTCTAGTTTTAGATCATCATTATTATGCATGCATTCCTAATTATAGGATGTCATTGCCTATATGAGTGAATATCACTCACTCATTGGATAGATGATAATATACATCGATTCACATTCTTCATGTTGTATCTCTTTTCCTTTTCTTGATAAGCTTTGTTTGTGTATGCTTTAGTTAGGTCTCATGTGCATGTTTCCATGAAACACTGGCAGGTATTTCTCATGACCTAAGAGATTTAGAAGGGGAACTATTTAATATCAAAATTAGACATGAGATAAATGTTGCGCCCATGAAAATTTACATTGAAGATTGGTTTAAAAGAGCAGTTTATAAGTTAACTAAAGAAGGCCAAGAAACGACAGTTGGGACAGTTCCGGTAACTGTCACGGAGGAGAATAAAAGGACAAAAACAAGCAAATGAAAGGGATGAGAGATACCATCATAGTAAGTCCATGCTGGTCACATTCTGCTTTCCTTATCAGTTTTCATCCAATTATTCTACTTCTTTGAATATAAATGTTTAATCGAAGTTTGATAACTTTCTCTTTGTCTTCTTTCCAAATCTTGTTGTTCTACGTCTGCCCACATTCTTCCTTCTACAATTTATTTCCTGTTTATGTTTACTTTTATGGTCCATGGAAGCCCTAATCCCAATCCTCTGGACAAACACACTTTTAAATTTCAAAGCACTGTAACGAACTTTATTATTTTTTAGAAATCCCAAGAGAACTGAGTCGGGATCAGTTTTGACGGTGTTTTATAACTTTGAATTTTGAGTATAAAATATTTGAAATTGGTCTATCATTTTCTCCTTTTGAGTTATACATGTGTTTACTCTATCAAAGTTCTCTTATGCATATGGACCATTTTCTTTTATTTTTATGTGTGATCATAAATCTTTATTTTCACTATGGATGTGAAGAAATTGTGTTTATATTTTGCAATGTGCGATGTGTGAGGTTCCTAGTCATTTTCAGGACCTCTCTAAAAATAAATCTTTTATTTTTCTGCATTTTTATATTTCTTTGAGTATAAGAGTGGACTATCTCAAGGTCCTATATTATTTTCTAGATCTAAAGTTATTAAAGAATACCTGATCCGGATTTAGGAGCGGAATGAACTGATTAACAGACCGAATAAAATAAGCACGGAGATATGAAGAACAACACAGATATCCAGTGAACAATATCTTCTATTGAATAAATGAAATAGGCTGAAACTGTAAAACTGCAGAACTGAAACACTTGCTTGAATGGTGGTAGTTATCTCTGAGAAGAGATGTGGTTGCTACGCACATTTGTCTGAGCAAAATGATTACAATGAGGTTCCAGAGGCCTTTTTGATATTACTCATGAATGCCAACCATAGACATCCAAAAACCTAACCCTAGAAGGTGAAACACCAAAAGTCATGTGGGCCCCTATGGGTAAGTTGGTACCTCAACTTCTCGGGGTCACAACTTTTGTATACGACCTTCGTTTTAGGCGCGTGATAGCCCGTTGGAAAGGTATTTTAGAGAACTACACATTACACTGTCAAACTCTGACTCCGTCTACAATTTGACTGTGGTGAGCCAAAAAAACACTTTTTAGGGCTCTAAAACGACCTTGGAAGTACAACAAGATGTGTTGACATGAAAACATACAAAATAAGCCAGTTGGATTAGGTAAGAGCCCACCAACATCCTCTTGGAAGATGTGTAGGGATTCAAACAACCCTAGAAGTGTAGAACCCATAATTACAAAGAAGTACAAAAGAATGTGATGAACTAAAAACGAACAAGAGGAGCCAATTGGAATAGGTGGGTGGCCACCAATATCCACCTGGATTAATACCATAAGCCAAAGAGGAGTACCACCTCTATAAAAATGCAAGAGGATTTATATCGTCGTGAGGTTTTCATTTCAGTCTCGACAGAATCAAGAGTCAACATTAACCCACGTGGAGAAGATCTGGATGGACTAAACATAGGGATCATGTGCAACAACTCTGTAATAGCCTCTCTAAGTACCACATTCTATTTATAATATTGCACATTTGAATTGTAACATGTATTATGTTTTTATTAATGATCTGGTTATTAGACATATGACACCATCCTTTGTTCACATTTTTACAGGTGCATTTGTTCCCATCTATGTGGGCATATGGATACCATTTTCACACTGACTATGTTGATGATGGACACATCACACACGATTGTGGAGTGGAGGTTGAGTTCAACCAATCTAGTTGTGTTAGCCACTGTGATGAAAACCTAAAAGAGGGAAGTTAGGTTACAATGGAAAGATACAAGATATCATGCAAGTGGACTTCTCATCGTTTCAATGTGTTAATTTTTGTTGCAAGTGGTGGGAAACCTTCGACCGAAGAAATGCAAAGGAAGATCGTGATAGTGGGCTAATATGTATTAACTCTAAAAAAATGTAGGTTGAAAGTAAGGAGCCTCAAGTTTTCCCAAAACATTGCAACCAAGTGTTTTTTTACCCATATGTGTTGGATGTGGATTGACGGTTCGTATTGAGGCATGATCCAACATCTAAACATCTTTTTAGAACAACAATGTTACGATGCCAAGCGAGGAAAATAATTAGGATGATGGCAACAAAGGTTGATTTGTAAATGATTTGTTTGGACATTTATATTGTGGGTTTGTCATTTTATTATGGGTATCTATCATGGACAATTATGTTCCTTTTTTTCTTCATTTTATAATTATGTTGGATATGAAAAGTTAACAACCATTTACAACCACTATATTGAAAATACATTAAATAGTAGCAACATAAGATGTGGTTTTGAAATATTTTTACTGTCATATTTATTGTTTATCATAAATGTATGTTTTATTGTATAAAAATATGTTTATGTTGACCTTTGAATTACTAAGCATTAATTGAGATATCACAAAGTTGGTGGTGTACAATAGTAAATATTTATTTTAAATTATATTTTATTTAACAAAAAATGAAGACATTCAAAATATTCAAACCACAAAATTTGTATTGTTTGAAAAAATCAAAATTCAAATAAACATATACTTACTTTGATGGAACTTCCAAGGACAATTCCAACAGAATAACTTCGTATAACATCTACACTTGTGCCGTTGGCATTGCCAACTTTGATGACATTCCACACCTTAACTAGTGCACAACTATCATGGCCTTCACCTATTCCACTCCATCCTTTAATTTTAAAATCATATAAACTTATATTAATCATTATTTTCACATTCTCCTTGAAATAAGTGTCAATATAGAAAGGACATGGAAATTCTAAAAGAGTATTTTTTTAAAGAGGAAAATCTTAATGATATATTCATATCTAAAAGTATAGAAATCTTTGTCAATTTTACTAATTCTTAAAATACTAATTATAAAATGTTGGGTGATATCATTTTTTAACAAGGGCAGCATGTTGCGATGCACTGCCTCCTAACTACCGATCCAAATCTTGAAGACGTGGCGCCAATCCAAGGTTGTATTAAGCCTCGAACAAAGTGAAGCTTGCAATAACACTCTAAATGTATGGACCAATAAGATACAAGAAAAATATAATTTTTTATTATAAAAAAATACTTTTTACTGTTTTGTATGTTCAACATAAGGTTTGAGTGAAATGTTTTAAGTCAAACCAGAAGTAATAGAAAAGTCAGAACAAACTCATCCCTATGTACTGCCACCAGAGGCAGTACAATAAAAGATTCATAAAGTTTGTATGAGAGTAAAAAATTATGAAACTATTTTATCAAAAGTGTATAGATCAAAATGTATTATTATTTTCTATATTTATTATTTTAAATTTAATTGAATAAATTTCATATATTATAATAGTTGGATAATATAAATTAATAAAATCTTTGGAAAAACTAAATATTAATAAAATATGATAATTGTGATTTTAGTAAACAATTATAGTATAACTTTGTCTTGTAATCTTTGAATAATAAAAATGAAAAAAACAACATTATTGTTATATCATCATCATTATAATTACTGAATAATTATGTTATAACGTTATTATTGTAATATACAAAAATATATATAAATATTCAAATCACAATCATTTCACTCATCATATTTAAGTATTTTTGTTTTAAACATGTTTAATCAACATATTGTATATTGTTGGACAACAAACTATTCACCTTTGAAGAACATTTAAACATTATATGACGTTAATGGTTACAACTTTTTGCAATCACAATCCAAATTAAATGCTTTCATAAAAGTAAAATTAAACATTACATGACAACTGTAAATTTAAATGAGTGATACGTATCAAATTTCACTTAAAAACAGAGAAATCATTAACATACTCATAATACATTTTATAAATCAAACAACAACCACAACATCATATGAAAAACATAATATACATGAATGATATACATATGAATATACATGTTAAACATACATCTCAACAAAATTTGCATTAAACATGTCATATATAGATCTCAAGTCAAATATAAAACAATCAATATACATGTCAATCAATACCACTACTAGCTAGGTCCACCACCAGAACCAGGTGCATCAGTGTCTCTGCTACCAGAGGTAGAGCCTCTATCAAGAACATCAATCTCATAAATAAATGTCGACAAAAGTGCACTATCAAATGTCTTTCTATCAACATCATGAATATGTGCAACAATACCTGATGTGAACATAGTGTCTAAAGCATCAAAAGCTTGTGACACATGTGGAGGACGAGGGGGAGGAGGAAGAAGGGGATTAGTGGATGATGACACATGTGGACTAGGAGAAAGACAATGATCGGTGGATGGTGACACAAGTGGAGGAGGGGGGGAGGGGTCAGTAGAATATGGTGACGCACGTGGAGGAGAAGAAGGAGGAGAAGGAGAATCAGACATGGATACAGGTTTAGACACGTGTGCAAGGGAAATAAGAGGATGAGGAGGAGGATCAGGCATGAATGTAGGTTTAGAAACATGTTGAAGGGAAGCAACAAGATCGATAGATGGTGCAGTCGACTCATGTGGAGGAGAATCAGGAGGAGGAGGACCATGTGGTGGACTAGAGGATGTGGATGGCTCTATTGTTGAGCTATATGTAGTGGGATCATGAGTAACACTCCTTAACATCTCTATGAGGTTGACGCCAACAACAATATGATGCATCAACATCGTCATGTCACGAGGAAAACACCTCCATATAGTAGAGAGATCCTTTACACGTAATATGTCTCTAACGGGTGCAGGTACCACTCCGTGATTAGTCATGACACAACATAGTTGATTCGCCACCTCTAGCCATACTCTCATATCTGGCCTACATGGTGTGGGGTCTCTATACTATTGGAGGTTGGTCCTCTGCCTCCTCCATCATCTCATCCTCACATTGGGGAGGCGCATCCCCAACATATGTGCCAATATATGAAAAACAATAGACAATAATAATAATAGTAAAATAAATGAAACAAAATGTTACAATAAATTACATGTGCATTAAATAATACATTAAAATATGTGAATAGATTGATAAAAACATAATGATATATTACCTCTCTCATATGGTGGCTCCTCTATTATAAATTAGATGTTTGTACATGCTCTCCAATCCATCCTCGCATATGGGTATTGTGCAATATCAAGGACAAGATTGTCCTCACTAGCCAATAAATCACATATCGCCCAACCGACCGCAAAAATGGGAACTTRTGCTAGCCCCTCTTAGGCATCAACTACACCCACATGCATACATGCATCAAACATAGGCCTAGCAAGAAGTSATGGTACTTCTGGYTGAGTGGCATGAACCTTTTCAAAAAATAATGTATGCAATTATGACGCGAATGGGAAGAATCTCATTCTAGACAAATCAACGCCCAKACAAACCAATGCGAGAATGATCTAATGCATGRMAATATTGTCCAATAACAAACATCCACCTAGCTAATCAATCARGACATCTACAATAAGMTATCTATGTAATACAACATAGAGCAATGAATGTGTGTCCCATCAGAGATATACTGTGACAATGTCGAGAGCATAAGACATAGGCACCTAACRTCCTGTCTCTGAAATGAAGATATCCATAGCTGACCACCACGAACTTGGAACTCCGAAGCTGAATGAACATGCAGACCAAAATATATMTGTAAATATGTCATCTCAGTCTCTCATGTAGCACYAGTCGGTAGCACAGGGAAATGGGGCAAATACTCCCCCCTCCAAGACAACCCAGTGATGAAAYATACATCCTCTTATGCAGGATGATACCACAAATCAGGACCAACCCTGAACTCCTGTCTCGCATGATCCCAACAATGAATCAACTACTGTAACAACAAAGAGTTCACCSTAAGGGATATTCTCTMCTGATAAAACTTCAAGAGGTCAATATCCATTAGAAGGTCCTCTTTTGGCTGTGAAAGAGGGTGAGGGAACAATTTCCTCTCCTTCTCCCTGACTTCCCACTCATGAACAAATGTGTGCGCCTTGACCTGCTAAAGATCCTCCTCCTCCTCCTCTCTTCGTCGTCCTCTATGATTCACATACAAATATTGTTAGGTACACACACACACACATATATAGATAAAATAAATTGAAATTATAAACAAATACATATATGAACGATGTGTATTTAAAAAAATCCAAAAAATATATATTTTTTGCAAAAAGAATCTTAAAAAGCAATCAATGTGCCACAAACAACACGTATGCCTTGATGTTGGTGCGCTATCTCATAAAAATAGCACCCCCCAACGCATAAGAGGCTCCACACTGACTCAGTGCTTTTAACCACGTCGGTTCAGTGCTTTTAACAACACCAATTCATTTCATTAACAAAGACACACTGCAATGCTAAAATTTATAGCACCCAAATTCACAGTGCCCTTTGTTAAACTGAAAGCACCAATGCGCCAGGTCTACTAGAGCACCGACATGATCTCTAGTGGTGCATTGTATTACTAACACACTACTAACAGGGACTTATAAAAGATGAACCACGCTATTTATTTTTTAAAACATGTCGTGGTGAGTAGGTTTAACATTTATGCACCAGTGCACCAAGATTATTTTCGCACCGCCATAGATTGCAGCGGTGCGTCTACTAAGTTACACCACTCTAATTGGTTATTACAAATTGCCCTAGTGTCGTTGTCTTTACAACGTCTGTGCGTTTGTTGGACTGATGGGCACCGCTAAGTTAAACTTCATTATCACAGTTGAAGTGATGTGATGTGTTACTATTAGCGCATCAGTACCACAATGATAGTGGAGCACCGATGTTTTTTTTCTACAATGTGTTGTAAAGTATAGAGCACTGGGAACGAGGCAACCAATGAGACACCCCACTATGCCAAGTCAAGCAGTATATGTCTCGGTGTGTTTCTGTAAACAGTACTAGTGCATTAGGTTAAAATGGTTGCATTGCTACATTAAATTTTATTAATCATTAAGTTAGCGGTGCCATTAATTAAGTGAAGTGTATCAGTGCGGGTAGAAGCCAATTGTGCGTCGGTTGTAGGGCTTTTTGAAGGACTCACTGCTTTGTTTCTATAATGTATCACGATGCTCTTGCTTTAACATCCCCAGTGCGTACATATATATGAGACACACCAATGGCAATATTCTTGTGAATTCAACACAGTACGCACCACATCGGTGCGAGTCAAAGTGTTCAGGCTCACTGTGCAAAATTGGAATTTTTTTTTGAAAAAAATGTCAAATTTCAAGCTAAATTCAATTTTTGAATGGATGAAAATGTAAATAGGAAGGTAGTAAACAATTTACCCGGCTTCTTGTGTCTCCTGATAAAACTTCAAGAGGTCAATATCCATTAGAAGGTCCTCTTTTGGCTGTGAAAGAGGGTGAGGGAACAATTTCCTCTCCCTCTCCCTGGCTTCCCACTCATGAACAAATGTGTGTGCCTTGACCTGCTACAGATCCTCCTCCTCCTCCTCTCTTCGTCGTCCTCTATGATTCACATACAAATATTGTTAGGCGCACACACACACACACATATATAGATAAAATAAATTGAAATTATAAACAAATACATATATGAACGATGTGTATTTAAAAAAATCCAAAAAATATTTTTTTTGTTGCAAAAAGAATCTTAAAAAGCAATYAGTGTGCCACAAACAACACGTATGCCTTGATGTTGGTGCGCTATCTCATAAAAATATCACCCCCCAACGCATAAGAGGCTCCACACCGACTCGGTGCTTTTAACCACGTCGGTTCAGTGCTTTTAACAACACCAATTCATTTCATTAACAAAGACACACTGCAATGCTAAAATTTATAGCGCCCAAATTCACGGTGCCCTTTGTTAAACTGAAAGCACCAATGCGCCAAGTCTACTAGAGCACCGACATGATCTCTAGTGGTGCATTGTATTACTAACACACTGCTAACAGGGACTTATAAAAGACGAACCACGCTATTTATTTTTCAAAACATGTCGTGGTGCATAGGTTTAACATTTATGCACCAGTGCACCAAGATTATTTTCGCACCGCCATAGATTGCAACGGTATTGGAGGATGTTTTCCTTTTCAACACCCATAAATGTTAGAAGGGGTTAAATATTCGGGCTTTACTCTTAAGCCTACTTTCCATGGAAAGGTAGATTGGTACTGTTTATTTTCTAGAATTGAAAAACACATCTCTTTATGGTGCAATAGGTGGCTCTCTAGGGGGGGTAGATTTGTTTTGATAAAGTTAGTGTTAGAATCTATTTCAGTATATTAGCACACCTTAGCTTGTATACCCAAAGGTATTCTTGAAAAAAATAGAAAGTTTTTTTTTTAATTTTCTATGGAAAGGGATCAATGATTACAAAGGGAATCATCCGGTTAAGTGGTAGAGGATTGCAACTCCAAAATACCTAGGGGGTTGGAGGATGAGAACATACATCTATTTGGTAGAGCTTTGGAAATAAAATCATCATGGAATGCCATCACAAAGGAGAACAACTGGAAAATGATTCTTGTATAGAAATACATTACTCCAAAAATTCTCTTAGAATGGGTTAGAAAGGAAATGAAGCGTATAGTGAATGTATCCAATCAATGGAAGGCAATGACAATAGACTTCCCAGCCAAAGGCTCCTATCTAGCATGGAGAGTGGGATATGGATCACAAATAAGAGTGGGGGAAGATGC
Organism: Picea glauca; assembly: GCA_000966675.3. NCBI lineage: Eukaryota > Viridiplantae > Streptophyta > Pinopsida > Pinales > Pinaceae > Picea > Picea glauca. Next base: position 28,695 of record JZKD02S1257920.1, read on the forward strand.
AATGATGGGGTGTAGTAGAGACATATTCCTCCCCGACGAAATCATACAATACCTATAAGTAATTGGCATATGTACACTTAATTCAATTGGCAACCTAGATGACACATCTATGTGGTATCAAGACTAGAGAAAGGTAGTTGATGTTGGTTTAAAAGGGGCCCAAAGGTGGGATCACTTTTTAGCATAACTCAAGAAGACTCATATAAGATTGAATAACTTCCTAGATGAATTAACCTTGGTTTTGAGTGGAACATGGGGAAATTGCACCTGTAGTCTTGGATACTCAGCCCTTTTTGGAACAAGACTAGGTGATGATAAATGGTGGTGGTAGAAGCTCTGGAAAGTTAAGGTTCCTTCCAAGTGTAAGTTGTTTATGTGGCTCATATTGGATAATAAAGTATTAACGTGAGAAGCCCTTCAAAAAAGAAAAAGAGTAGGTCCAAGTATTTGTTTACTTTGCAGTTGTAGTGAGGACAATACTTCACATTTGTTATTACAAATTGCATTCTTTTCTCAAAAAGTCTAGGTCGAGGTTGGGGAGCTTTTGGGTATCCAAAATCTTTGGAAAACTGAATCCATAGATACATGTCTTTATGTTTGGTTTACTCAACAAGATCCAAAGTTCTTTAGGGCAGTCACATTCCTAGTTATGTGAGGAATATGGATAACTATAAAATTTGTTTTGTTTGAAGAGAAGATGATGCCTACTTTTTAGGTAGTAGCCTAGGTAAATGCTTTAGTTGCATATTACAAGGTTATTCCAAAGGTTAAACCACGTAGAATTGTATCAAAGGTACAAATGAAGAAGTCTTTAGGTTGAGGATATTTCAATGGGGCTTGTCAAGGCCCATATTCTATCTATGGGATTGGCTTCATTCTATATCTTTCAGGGACACATATATTTCAGGTCAAAGGTAATATAGGAAGAGGAACAAATAACCAAGGGAAATTCAAGGTCCTTTACTACTTACTAAAATCTACTCTGGACATAGGGATTGATAATCTTAAGGTCATAGGTGATTCATTTATCGTCATTAATTGGATGAAAGAAAGCCTCCAAGTACAAAATAATTCTCTCCTTCCACTAGCACAACAATTAAAGACAATATCTAATCAGTTTCTTTGGGTTAACTATACTCTTATTTGTAGAGAGCACAACAAGATTGCAGACCAACTCTCAAAGGAAGGACTTCAATTACTTGAGCTTTATGGTTCCTTAGAAGAAGTACAAGATGACCACATAGTGGTCTTACTATAGTTTTCATTCAATGATTTATGAACTCCTTTTGAACTTGTAATATGTCAATACATGGGACTGTAAAGTCTACGTTTTGTTTCAATTACTTGATATATAATATACTTTTTTTTGTAAATAAAATAAAATTCCTTATATTAATATCGATTGTTAACTATACAATGCCAAGTGTTAGCCACCTATTTTGCCACAAAAGGGAAACCAGAACAGGTGGCAGCCATCAAAGACTCAGAGCTTGACGCGTCACCGAGTGAGCTAAAACTGTATGAAGAAAACTGACTAAAAAAAACTGTATGGCCTAATTGTATGAAAAAAATTGACTAAACAAAACTGTATGGCCTAATTGTATCAACAAAACTGTATGGACAGTATGGAATTGGTAACTGTGACCATCTAGTCTGCACCGAGAGCAATAAAAAAACCTTAGCCTGCAAAGAGAGCAAACAAAGAACATAAACCTGGAAGCTTTACTCCACAGTCGAGCTCTGGCGACCATGGATGTTGTAGACATGGGTGTAATTCTAGACGCACGTTGGGCATCGAGTCCATACATGAGCATTCGTTAGTGCATCGAACAAAATGTCTAGTCTTTGATCGAGGATGCGCTGTGAGTGCAACTGATCATCTTGTTTTTGTTGAATTTCAAAGATAAGTTGGAGGTGCTCCTCTGAGAGTCGATTTGCATAGAGCTGCGATCGCTCCTCTTCCTTTTCCTCGCTAGCGATCACCATGTGCTCCTCCACCTGCCAGCTTTGGGGGATTTCCTCCTTCACCATGCAGCTGTCGTCACCATACACCGGGTCCCGTGGATTGATTTTCCGGGGGGGGGGGGCAAGAAGACTAGTGGNCCGGGTCCCGTGGATTGATTTTCCGGGGGGGGGGGCAAGAAGACTAGTGGTCAAAGGAGTGCGCTCGGTCGGTGAAGACACTTCCTCTTTAACTCGACAATTGCCCTGTATGGAGTGAGGGGGTGACAGAGGTGGTGTTGACGACCCCTGGTTATTATGCTTGGAAAGTTTGAGAGCCAATTGTGAGGGGGAAAGTCTGTTGCGCCTGGAGAGGGCACTGTAATACATCGCGCCTCTCCTTGACTTCCCCCTTTCTCTTGGCATGGTGGAAAGATTGCAGTGGTGGAGGGCGGAGAGACAGTTGGAAAGCGCTTGGGAGAGCTCAAAAGAGCCGAAGCGCAGGTGAAAAAGCTAAGGGAATTGTAGAGAAATATCCTGTGAGGGCCTAGGGACAGAGGCAAAGTAGTGTAAGGGTAAGGAGATAATTCCCCAGAGAGAGCAATGGAGGAAACACAGTTGTAGAGGGAAAAAGTGAGAAAATGCTTAGAAGAGCCAGGGAGCAGGAGCAAATGTAGAGGTGGAATGAATAAGTTCACCAGGGCGATTACCCGCTTAGTACACCACGAATTGACGGATAGGCTAGCCATGAGAGCCGAGGTGACGACCACCCTAGGCCTGATACACCTGGTCTGGCTTGCGTGAGGGGCCATTAACCCTGTAAGGATGTCCAAGTGCATTACCATTACTGTCCGCGAGGTGCGATCCATTTTGTAGTTATGAATGAAGGGTTGGCGACCAGTGTTAATAACTCCCCTGGCCGCCCCTTCCCAGCTATCCTCTGACATTGACCCGGTGGCACCCCATCCGGGGTTGATAGATAATATACTTAATATTAGGAAGGCTATGGATATTTCTGGATGTACTACTATACTGAAAGATTCTAAAGAGATCTATCTATGGAGGATCCTTTTTAGATCGTGCTAAAGCACTTTATTATTGTATTTTTGTTTATCTCACAACAAAAAGACAATTTATGAACTCCTTTTGAACTTGTGATATGTCAATACATGGGACTGTAAAGTCTATGTTTTGTTTCAATTACTTGATAGATAATATACTTGATATTAGGAAGGCTATGAATATTTCTGGATGTACTACTATACTGAAAGATTCTAAAGGCATCTATCTATGGAAGATCCTTTTTGGACTATGCCTATTGCACTTTGGTATTGCATTTTTGTTTATTTCAAAATAAAAAGACAATTTTTTTCTTGGAATATATATATATATATATATTCCTCAGAAAAAACCATAAATTTTATTTCATCCGGATAGAAAAGAAATTTACATTATGTGGAATACATGTGCCCATGTATTTCTCAAAAAAAATAGGGGTTTTACCTAGGCCTTTGAAACAAGTCGACTGTATACTATGCCAACTATTTCCATAATTGTTTTACAAAAAAAACAGTTTAGAAGAAATCTGTAATGGTTTCGTTCATATTCATATCAAGATAAAAAAACTATGCAGATCGAATAACTGAAAACCTATGACATATCTTTTAACAAAAACCTGGAAAGGGATGATTTGGAGAGCCTGCACATCTATAAAAGGCCCGTGGAAATATTCATAGAATTCTCCATCTTTGTGTTCGAAGATCATCCATTGCCCAAAATCCATATGTATGTGGATAATCTCCTCTCCAAAACCAATTGTAAAAAACATCCAAATAAGACAAAAACATCCAATTTGAACGTAAAAATCTAGTCTCGGTGTAGTGGAATGGATGATAGGTGTCGTTCATAATCCCCTAAATTTGTTCATTTTCTACTTGTGCACCATATGTTGTACGTGTAAGTGTGGCCTTGCTTTTCAGGCACCACATCATCTGTAAAAATATCATCACATGCAACCTATAGATACACATTGTCGACATTACTCTACAATCATGTGGATGTTGTACTTGTGTTAGTGTCAAGAATGTATGCATCTTGACTATACTATAACAACATGTAACCCACTTCTTTGTTTTAAAAAGTTCTTTCTACACTTATACATATTAATAGTTAAAAGAGAAAAAATAAAAATAAAATTTCTTAATCCAAACATGCACATAAACTATTGTGGGTTTTCTACCGATGCACAATATGTAATATGTGTTGATGCGACGTGGCTTTGCGAGCACCCCATCATTTGTAATAGTGCTATCATGTAGAGTTCATTCAAACATATTTATTCATGTTATGTTGCTATACATGGTTGTTGTTCATATGTTGACATTAAGATCCCAACTTTATTGGTTTCAATGCACATACATGGACTACACTATAAACGACATTTTTGTTTCTTTAAATGTTTTTTGTACATTTTTTTGGAAGGAAAATATCGTGGAGAAACCCAAGAGATACTTCTCCACATTAATGGATGACATCGCTATTAACGTAAACTATTATACTTCACCAAATGGGTTTGAATAGCTAAATACCCAACAACATTTAAAACAACCAATTGAATCAACCCCTTTCACTATTCTTTATATATAATAAAAAAATTCATAATATGTAACCACTTCTTAGTTTCTAAATATTCTTTTTTTTATATGATGAAACAAATTATTATTCAATAAAATTAATATTAGTTTTAACACTTCTTATAAATTTATATGATGATTTTTTTTTATTATTCAATAAAATTAATATTGATTTGATCAAATTAATAAATATCAATTAATTAGTTTGAATTTATCAAAGTGTTATTATAATAAAATATTTTGGATTTTTTTTAATTAAAATAATAAACTTGTAAAAGTATTTTGAAAACCAGAAGTAATATTTATGCGATAAATATAAATTAATTAGTTTGATTGGATCAAATTGTTGTTATAATCAAATATTTTGGAAATATGTTTTTTTTTTAATTTTTAAATTAAAATAATAAACTTAGTGTTATTAGAAGTGTTTTGAAAACAAGAAATGATATTTATGTGACATGTGTAAGAAAAATGCTTTTTATTTTTATTTTTATAAGTTTTAAAATTAGAATAATAGACTTGGTGTTATTAGAAGTGTTTTTATTTTTATTTATTTTTTATAATTTTTTAAAATTAAAATAATAGACGTGGTGTTGGTGTTATTAGAAGTGTTTTGAAAACAAGAAGTGAGATTTATGTGAGATGGGTAAGACATAATGATTTTTAATTTTTATAATATTGATTTGTTTTGAATTTTTTTTCTATTATTTTTATAAAAAAACAAAAATACTAATACTAATCAGCATAAACATTTAAAAATAATAAAATAAAACAAAAGCAAATGAATAAAAGGGGTTGGATTCTAGAGGAAAGGGTTGGAAAGAAACCACCTCAAGCATGTATGTCAGTGTAAAATGATTAAGTCACATGAAGCGATATTATCCGAGTTAAATGATAGCTTACATGGAGCAATATTATTCTCTGTATCTATGAAAGATAGGGGGTATTGAAAGAATAACCACAGAAGAACAGAAGGAAAAATGGCTTTATCCACTTACGTTTTACATCTCCCTCAAGTGGCCAATGCTCGGCTTGCAGCAGCAGCAGCTACCTCCAGGATTGCTTGCTCTTCTTTTGCGGGATTCAAGGTAGTTCTCATATCTTTTCATTTAGCATATATCTTGAGTGTTCTGGGCATTTCTGATATCGAGAGTGGTGTTTTGGGTCATGAAGAATAACAAACTATAGTTTTGGGTCATGAAGAATAACAAACTATAGTTTTGGGCATTTTGCATTTTATGAGTTAAAATCAATTCCTGTTTTTTGGATTGTGGGCATTTTCTTAGATTTGGCTGTCTTGCCTATGTTTGGCCTCTTAAATTTGTTTGATATTTAGGCTAAAAATAATTTCATTTTTCACTCCATTATGTTTGAGTTTGAGTTTGTGAGGCCCTGGGTTTCACACCCATGATGTTAGGTTATCAATGCAATTGTGTTCTGCAAGTGGTTTGGTTCTAGATTGAACTCCTGACCGCTGATTGGGAAGCACCTTTTGAAGGTCTTGATGATTTGCCTTGTTACTAAGGAATCTATGAAAAAAAATACGGGAGTACTAGCACGGTCAGGTCACGAAAGGGGATAGGTGTGTGCCCAGAGAACTTTACTCATCAATTGACAATAGCTCAAACGGCTTCATGGTTACCCCAATTGGGGAATACCACTCACTTTCATTAGGTTTGCGAACATTAAAATCTCAATAGAGACCACCAGACAGGATACCGGCCTGGGATAAGCTAATCAATCAGAGAGATGCCACCATGACAAAATTTAAGAGTCAGTTTAACCAAAAAAGGATGTTCTAAAAGATTTAAAGTGTTTAAGACATAACTAGCACCCTACCGTTCCAATGACAAAGTGGAAAAATTACCAAACGCAGGTCTCAAGGTCATTCCTTGCTAACGACACTCCTGCCATAGTTGATAACTAGGCTAACTATTGTTTTTATCTCAAGCCCTGTGGCTGTAGTGAATACTCAGGTTAGCTACCGTTCAGATTTTATTTCTGGGCTCCCAAAATCATCTATGTACCCAGTTGTTGCTGTACCAAGTGGTGCGTTTGAAAAATTAATGATATTCTTTACTTGCATACATGCTTCGATTTGCGATGAAATGATAGTTTTTGTTATAGATCAAAACCAATTTCATGATATTGGAAATAGAGGATAATGAAGGTTTTTTTAAGAAATTTGAACAATATATGCAGGAAATTTGTCAAAATAATTGTTGACTAGCAGCAAAGAAGTTATGGAGAGAGTTGACTAATAATATTTGTGTGGATGCTTCTAAGTGTCCAAAGCACCACTCTACTCAAGTACGATCGATTCCCAGGTTAGGGAATGAATTTTTGGTTAGGTTTCTAACTAAATGCTCCAGAAGACATCGTTTTTCTCACTAACCACTTAGAAGGTTTCAGTTATAATGGCAGCTTATGTATTGTGTTTTGAGGTTCCTATAGGCTGCCCAACAAGCCTGTCATTTGACTTCATGTTGGGCACCAATTTCAAGGTCTCAAACTGTTTTTCTCACTGTTTATAGGACAGTTATCTTGCTGTCCAAAACAGTAAGTTCAGAACTGTTTCTCACAGGCTGCTCCAGGACTGTTTTCTGTCCTTGTTCTGGCAGCAATGAAAACTGTTCTAGCTGCTGTTTGAAAGCTGCTAACAGGTCTGAAATTCTGCTCTCTAAATCTGCCCCTTAGGAAGTGATTTGCTTCCCCTTTGAAGCTTCTCTTGAATGGGTTTCAATAGGAAGTTTGGCTGTCCATTGTTAGTACTTTCAATGGGTTTCTCCATGCCCCTGAGTCTCATGCACAGATCTCTGCAAAGTAGTCTGTGACCCTGAAGCCCTTGCACCAATTGTCTGTATACTCGGCAATTGTGAACCTGAAACTGTCGCGGGTGGACCAGTCACCCCTGAACTCGGTGTACTTGACACCTGAGGCTGTGTCCGCTGCGAAGCATCACTCTGCAATTGTGGGACCTCCTCAATTTTGTCTCGCAAATCGAGAGATCTCTTGAAGGCTCTATCCTTCTCAAATCTGACATCTCTCCTCACCACCACTCTCCTCAGTGCTGGAATGTAGATCCAGTAGGCCTTAGCGACCTCTGAGTATCCAACTAGCATCCCTCTCTCTGCTATGGGATCTAGGTTTGTCCTCTTCTCTGAGGGGATATGAGAGAATGTCGAGCACCCAAATATGCGTAGGTGCTCAACATTAGGTCTACTCCCAGTGAAGGCCTCCTCAGGAGTCTTCCTCCCCATAGCTCTATGGGGACTCCTGTTCTGCAGGTAAACTGTAGTACTACAAGCCTCTGCCCACAAGTAGAATGGCAGTGCCTAATCACGCAATGTCGATCTCATTGCACCAACTATGACCTTGTTCTTCCTCTCTGCAACCCCATTCTGCTGCGGGTTGTATGGAACGATCAACTGCCTTCTGATACATTGGTGGGTACAAAAATCTGCAAACTCCGTGGAGGTATACTTACCTCCATTGTCTGACCGCAAAACCTTGATCTTTCTTCTTGTTTGGTTCTCTACAAGAGATTTGAACTTTTGGAACCTCTTGAAGACCTCACTCTTGGTCTTCAGGAAATAGATCCAGGTCTTCTTGGAGTGGTCATCAATGAGAGTAACATAGTACTCCCAAACACCCAAGGAAACTCGTAACATGGGCCCACACACATCTGTGTGTATCAAGTCTAGTACCCCAGCTGATCTACTGTCACTGCTGGGAAAGACAGTCTTGGTGTACTTCCCAAGAGCACACCCTCTGTATACCTCTTGATGCTCAATGCTGAACTGTGACATATCCGTCACAATCCCTCTCAACGATCTCAAAGCTCCATGATGCAAATGAGCCATCTTTCGATGCCATAACTCACACAACTGACTGCTGCTGCTATTACTCACAAAAGCATACAAAGGCCGAAAAAACAATTTGTACAGGTTCCCCTCTCGTGTCCCAATCACTCTGCTAGAAGTGACACTAGACCCCTTAGGGTGAATGAGGTCCTCTGTCCCTCTGAAGGACACCTCAAACCCCCTATCCTGGATGGAGGAAACTAAAATGAGATTCTTCTTCAACCTCGGGACATACAATACATCCATGAACACCAAGGGTGACATCAACTCCCTTTGAAAGGAAACTGTGCCACGCCCAGTCGCCCTGGCTATGGTGTCGTCTCCAAGCACTATCTCCAACTTGATCTCTGGATCTTTGAGATCAGTGAAGTGCTCTCTCACACCTGACATGTGACTCGATGCTCCACTATCAATTTTCCAGACGCTGGATGGGTGACTCAACTGTTGAACAACAAACTATCAAGGAAGACTCCCTCTCAAACTGAGAGGCAAACTACTCTTCTTCTGTTGTCCTTGCAGTACCACTCTGCTTCTTCTTCTTGTTGGGACACTGTCCAGCATAGTGCCCCAATTGGTTACAAGCAAAGCATCTCACTTTGCTCATATCCCTCTGCTGCTGCTTGGCCCCACCCTTGGGCTCCTGCTTGGTCTTCTTCTTGCTCTTTTCCAAAAGAGCAAGATCACCCTCATCACCATCCTCACCCTGTTGTTGACTAGAATATCCGGAGCCAACTCTAAGCTCCTTTTGCACAAAGTCGTCCCAGAGCCTCTTCCAACTGGGCATATGCTCTCTAGCCACGATGCCTTGCACAAAACTCTCCCAAGGTTTGGAAAAGCCATTTATAAGGCTGTCCTCACCAATTCCGAGGGATCTACTATCTCGCCAACTGCTGCCAACTCATCACGAATCTGAGAAAATCTCGTGAGGAATGAGGTAACTGTCTCTGTCTTCGTCATCTTGGTGCCCCTTAGCTTCTCCTGGAGCACCATCTTCCGATTTTGGTTAGAGCTTTGGTGAAGACCGCATAATGACTGCCACATTTGAAATGCAATCTCTTTACCAGAAATGTGAGGAATGACATGGTCCTCGACCGCATCAAGGATAGTCCTCATGGCCCTGATGTTCCTCTTCCAGAACTCAGCCATGAGCACTGCATCTGTAGGAGGTACTACGAGATTCTCCACAATATACCATAGCTCATGTTCCTCCAAGATCAAGACTATCCTGGCCTTCCATGGAGACCAGTTGCCTGCTCCCGCAAGCCTATCCTCCACCCTCAAACCTGCCACCAATATGGCTGCCATTTGATGCTAAACTGATACAACACTAACCAAGTAAAACTGAGCAACACTGAACAACACAAATCTGCCTCTAACACACAAAACTCAAGTGTGAAATGAAGCTTCCCAACAAGTGAAAAATCTGCCAACTGTTTGCAACTATATCAGCCAACTCATGTGCCCTTAGGCTCTGATACCATGAAGAAATTTTGAGGCTCCTATAGGCTGCTCAACAGGCCTGTCATTTGACCTCTTGTTGGGCACCAATTTCAAGGGTCTCAAACTGTTTTTCTCACTGTTTATAGGACAGTTATTTTGCTGTCCAAAACAGTAAGTTCAGAACTGTTTCTCACAGGCTGCTACAGGATTGTTTTCTGCCCTTGTTCTGGCAGCAATTAAATCTATTCTAGCTGCTGTTTGAAAGCTGCTAACAGGTCTGATATTCTGCTCTCTAAATCTGCCCCTTAGGAAGTGATTTGCTGCCCCTTTGAAGCTTCTCTTGAATGGGTTTCAATAGGAAGTTTTGCTGTCCATTGTTAGCATATTCATTATACTTCAAAACAGAAAATACCCTCTAGGACCTTTAACACCTACAACAAATAAGTAAATAAGCAAACCATGACAAATGAACACAAGTGTTTTTGGTCAACATGACCCCGGAAAAACCCCCATGGGGAAAACCAGTAAGAGAGAAGATATATTATGGAGCTCTCAAGCAAATGCTACTAAGAGAAAATGAAACAAAGGAACCTGATACAATGTGTTAGCTCCTCTCAAGCTAAACAAAGGAGTTCCTTGAACCTTGCACCCTTTGCCTTGGTGCGCCCCTTGCCTTGGCCTTTGTGCCCTTTTCTTGCTTGCTTGCCTTTGCTTGTGTGCTTGCCTTGGAGTATGTGCCCTTGCAATGAATGAGTGCGCTCTATCTCCCTTGTGCGCCCACCTCAAACCTTGGTGCACCCTCCACCTTGGAGCGCCCCTCTCACAAGCTAGATGCGCACTAAGCACTATTGCGCCCCCTCTCAAGCTTGTGTGCAAGCTCCCATGAAAACACTCCTTCTCCAAGCTCATGTGCCCCTTAGCCTCTCACCAATATGCGCCCTCTCAAGCTTGCCTTCTCCTCAACAATGGTGCGCCCCCTTCTCCTCTCCTCCTTCACTCTAAGCTCAAGAGCGAACAATAAATCTCTCATTTTCTCTTTTGCCTTTTTTAGCCTAATCCCTAGGCTAACCTAGGAAACCAGTGGCCCAGATTAGATCTAAGCCAATCTCCAAAATGAATGGATGAGATTAAATCTCAATTTTCACTTAAGTTTCCATAGTTCACTTTTTTTTCTCATTAATGACTTTATAAAATCAACTTGACTTTTTAACTTGAAGTACTTTTTCATTAATGATGTTATAAAGTCAAAGTGACTTTATAACATAAAGTAAAAGGTGAGGGTAAAAAATTTACCCCTTTGTGTTTAAAGACTCAGAAACACAAGGGGACCACTTTCCAAGGTACCCAAATCTCCACAACTAGTAGCAAAGAAGTTATGGAGAGAGTTGACTAATAATATTTGTGTGGATGCTTCCAATTGACCAAAGCACCACTCTACTCAAGTATGATCGATTCCCAGGTTTGAGGATGAATTTTTGGTTAGGTTTCTAACTAAATGCTCTGGAAGACATTGTTTTTCTAAGTGGTTAGTGAGAAAATTGTGTGGAGGTTAGCAGGTCACTCATTTCTTGTCAGCTCACTTCCTTGTTATACGTTGTATAATCTTTTAAATTTAGAACTTAGAAGGTTTTAGTTATAATGGCATCTTATGTATTGTGCTTTAAGTTAATGAAATTTTACTGTCAGCTGCAAATTCTTAGAAATGTGTGATAAATTATGCCCTATTCACGGTGAAATGCAAAAGCAAATTTATTACTTTCTTTTTTTGTTTGAAGAAATAATCTCACCCCACTCTTACACACGTAAGAAAAGAATAGGGGCGTTGGTACTTGAGCTAATCCTCAGGGAGCACTCCCCCTTTTTTTCTTGAATTTCTGAATGGAAGGTGGATTGACTGCCAACCACAAAAGCAGGTGGTAACCCCAAAGAACGTGATGGGAATTGATTCCGAGACCTTTGTGGACTCTGCACAAGAGCATCTACAAATTGAGCTAAACCTTGGGGCTAGGTGGAATCTTTAATTGTAAGTTGAGACATAGAGAATAAGAATTAATATGAACAAAATATGCCAAAGTATGAAGATTAAAATCATAGTTACTAGTAACATTATTTCCCATGGAGAAAATGATGTAAGCTTCACTTTTGGCCAAGACAAATCTCATTATTATATTTAGGTTTGGTTAATGCTGGCCTAGTCAACGTAGGCTCATAACCCCTCTTGGGGAAAGCGCCTTAACCCTGGAATTGTGTATATACACACCAACTCTTATTTTGTATTATTCATATCAATTGATCATTCTTTCATTCTTTCTAAAAGTGATTTTGCATGTGGGCACCATAAAGTATTGTGCTATCTTGTACTTCGTTGTTCTCTCTCCCTCTCTCTAGCGCATTTATTCTTGAGTTATTTCTCTCTCCAGAGTTGCTCCCCTAGTGTTGGTTTGTCATTCTTTTTCTTGCAGGATCAAGGTTGTTGTTGGTTCCATTCAATACTCTCTCTCTTGTGAATTGCTACATGGTATCAAAGTGGGTGTGAACCTCCCCTGCTCAATTATGTTGCTGGTTAGAGTGTTCTTTTTGCGCTGATTATGCTGGTGCTTCTGTGACTAGACTTTGCATGCATAAGGGTGCCTAATTGTTAGCTTCTGGGGTTACTCCAGAAGTGTTTTCACCTTTCAAGAGAGCGCTATGTCTCCTATCTCCTTGGCAATGCTTCATGGACATATGGATGGCTTAGTTTGCATGGATGTTTGACCTTGGTTAGAGTGTTGGCATGGCACCCTAACCTAGGAGATTGTTACCCTGATCAACATGTTGACTAACCCATTTGGTGCACACATTGGGGGAGTTGGTTGCTCAATTAGTGGAGGTGCCTACTTAGGAGGAGTGTTGGGCACTTAGCCGATGGAGCTTGGGACCATATGAGATATACCTTGGAGGTTGGACACTTGATTGGAGGACGCTTGGGTCGAGGAGCATACTTCAAGGAGGTTGGTGAAGGACCTGGACACATATGTTGAGGAGGAGCATTAGAGCTTTGTGACCACATTGGTACACGTGAGAGTAGCATTGAGCACATGCAAGGGCATGTGGCACGTGGTTAGAGGAAGAGTGTCTTGCACGAGGAACACTTGGATAATGGATCACCATGGAAGAGGGTGTTGAAGATTTGCAACTTCAGGCAAGTCATTCTCCACAAGAAAGTACAAGAAGACCCATCTACACCATTACAGAAGCCCCAGGAAGAAATTGAAGACCTAGTAAGAGAAGTCGACTCGACTAGTAAAATACATAAAATACATAAAATAATAAAGTAATTTGAAGACCCAGAATAAGAAGTCGACCCTAGATAGGTGCTCAGATTAGTATAAATACAGGACTGGATCATTTCATTTGGACAGTCAGACAACTCCTTCTGTAGTGCTCACGAGGCAGTTGCAGTTCCAGTTTTTTGTAATTTCACTATTTCTGGGTTTCTGGTATCTTGATGAGTGCACCACACTTGGGAAGGATATTCTTGGTTGCTCTTGGTCATCTTATTGAGGAGCTAGGTCTTGGTGATTCTAGCCTTGGAGAGGATCTTCTCTGTATGGTATTTTGGCTATTAATGGTGATGTACTGGTAATATCTTGGATTGAATTCTTCTATAGAAAGGTTGCTGGGTTTTCTCCCAAGGTTGGGTTTCCCAGGATAAACTCTTGTGTTCTTGTGTCTATTGTGCATGGTTAATATTTCTAGATCTTGTTATTTTCGCTGCATTTTTATAGTTGAGATTTTCAGTGTATAGTTATTCTATGATAACTATTGTATGAAAGTGAATCTTGTTATTAATCATAAGGCAATAACTATCAAATCTGAGAATCATAAAACGTCAACATGGAATCAGAGCTAGTTGAAATATTGCCACTGCACAGTTTCAGTTTGCCGCTGCACAGACCTGAACTTGTCAAGCTCGTTGAGCAACTTATTGGAGGACGCTGAGTTTAATTTTTCCATAGATTAGCTCGCCCTAGCCTAATGCACCCCCTAGTGGTCTCAGATTGCATCTTGGTGAAAGTTGAAATTTCACTTGAAACCCACTACTGCAGCTACAACAACTTTCTTTGTGAAGCTCGTTGAGCATTTATTGGGTTGAGTTGAGGAAAACCTTTTGTATAGAGCAATTCGCCTTGCCCTAGCACACTGACTGCACTTCTTAGTTTGACTTTTCGTCAAAGTTGAATTTTTAGGGTTTATTGACATTTTCCTGGACATTGAACTTTTTGCTATCTTGATTTTGTGATTTCCTCATGTACTGATAGTGTCCAGTTTCAAATTAGAAAACAAGCTGGATGGTGTTACAATTTCAGAGGTATGGTCTTATATATGTTTCCAAGTTATATCATCTAGCAGAGTATGAGGGTGTTTGCAGGGGATGTACAAGGGACCTTGTCCAAGCAATGACCCAAAGGGATCATTGGATCTAGTGCATTCAGAGGAATAGTGCACCCTCCCTAGCAATTAAGACTCCAGGTTTGCATATCAAGTTTGATATTTTTATATCGCTGCATCTTAAATAAATATTGTAACCGGGACAACAATCTTTAGAGTTCTATTATTGTTGAGTACTTTTTGTTATCAAATGTTTAGTGACACTTGAATATTGTTAGTACAATAATCATTTTGTAAATGCTCACTGTTTAGTACTAATGATGCACTTGTTTGTAAGATAGAATCGATCTCCTGTAGGAGATGTTCTTGGTTGTTGTCTTTGTCCTAGGTAGGTTACCTTGTAAATTCCATGGAGGTTTGTTCTTGTTTTGTTCCAGGGAGGTTACCACAAAGGAATGACTGGTAGCAACTCTAGAGAAGTGTTGTTCTTGTTCTTGTTCCAGGCAGGTCACAGACGATAGTTTTGAGAAAGAGCTATAGTGACGATTGTTCCTGTTCCTATTTTTTGTTGTTCTTGTTTCTATTTCCTATTCATAAGAATATTGTTCTTGTCCGCTATTTTCCCTTGTTATTGATCTTGTTCCGGGCAGGTATAGGTGGTAGCTCTGAGAGGGAGCTATAGTGATGGTTGCAGGAGGCAACATATTAGATGGTCTCTAGTTTGAGACATGGAGCAGACTATCCAGACATAGAGTTGTGTACATGACCGTATACATCCTTGTTCCAAAGGCGAAGAGGATGAAGTTAGAACCTTCTGGAAAGAGGGATACTTTTGTGGGATACAGAGTGTTTCACATGGAGATTGATTGTGAAGAGCAAAAGGCTTCGAAGATGACCATATAGATCCCTCTCGTCCAGTTGTTCACTCTTCAGATCATCAGGAAGAGTCAGTAGAGCCAGACGGGTCAGTGGATCTACTTAGAGATGTTTCAGTGACCAGGAAGAGGCTAGCATGGTTTCGTGCAGAATGCAGTATGGCATGCAACTCCCTGTGATACTTTCAGGGAGAGCAAACTACCTCATAGATTCTCGAGTTACATGGAGTCACATCATTGATTCCAAACCTTCCAGTTATGAGGAGGAGCATGTGGCTCCACCAAGTACCAGCTCAGAGAGAGTCAAAGCTCAGAGGGAGTCAACCCTTAGGATCCAATAGGGAGGAGCAACCTCCTAGGACAGTTCATTGGAGATCAAACTTCAGAGGAGATCAACAAATGCAGAGGGAGTAGATGGCTCCAGAGATTTTATAGACTCAGAGGGAGTCATGTTTCAGAAGGAGCTTGGTTTTAACCAAGAATGATGCAGACTCAGAGTGAGCTTGATCTCAGAGAGAGTTAGTTGGCTCAGAGGGAGAGCCAATCATTCAGAGGGAGTTCCCCCTCAGATCCAGGTGAGAGAGAGACATTACTAACAGACATTTGCCATGATTTGAGGAGGCTTCGAGGAGATGTGAGATCTCCTGGGAGGATACACTTGTTTCAATAGATCTTGCCATAGTGACAGAGGTGGCAGCTAGTCAGGATGATTGGGTATGGATTTTGTCTCAGTCATAGAGGGAGCAACCAGTGAGGCAGACTGGACAACAAAACTTACTCCAGTGACAGAGGGAGTTGGCCTCAGAGTTTGAGATGGACGATCCTGGCCGGATGTACTCTTGGGATTAGAGGTGTGACGAAATCAGATAAGATCTTCCTCATTCAGGGGATACTGATGAGATTTGATATGATGGACTGCAAGTCCATGACTACACCTATGATGACAAATCTGAAGAATTTGAGTGATTCTACTTCATATTTGGTGGATCCCACGATGTATAGGTAATAGATTGTATCCTTGATGTACCTGGTTAATGCCAGGCAATGAGCACCCCGAGCCAGTATTTGGTTGAAGCCAAGGCAGTTTCGGTGGGTGGCAGTGAAGCATGGTACAATTGGATATGGTTTGTCTCAAGTGATGAAGTGAGGCTGCAGAGATATACAAATTCCAATTGAGCAGGGAGTGCAATAGACAGATTGAGCACCTCAGGGTGCTACTTCAGCTTGGAATCAATTACGATTTTTGGGACAAGCTAGAAGCAGGCTTCTGTAGCACTCAGTACAACAGAGACGAAGTATGTCACAACCAATGTCACAAGTCGTGAAGTGGTGCAACTTCAGAAGCTTCTTGCAGGACTTCATCCGAGACATCGTACAAAAGGGAGTAGTGAAGCTCCAATACTTATCCACAAATGAGCAGATTGCAAGATATCTTCCCAGAGTGGCCATGCTGACTTGGCTGGGAGGATGATACACAGGATTAGCATGCTGATTTGGCTAGTGATGGGTGTTGATGTTTCAACATTGGGCAGACATTATCCCAGATTGGTCATGCATGGGGCTATGCTAGTGTTGATATGACCAAAGGGAGAATGATTCACTCACTCACGGGGCTCTGCTAGTGATGAATGGCCCAGGTATGTTGATTTTCTCTAGGCAATAACATCGGGCATACATTCTCCCAGATTGGTCATGCACGGGGCTATGCTAGTGCTGATATGACCAAAAGAGAATGATTCATTCACTTATGGGGCTTTGCTAGTAGTGAATGGTCCATAGCATCGGGCAGACATTATCTCGGATTGGTCATGCACGGGGCTATGCTAGTATTGATATGACCAAGGGTAAATGATTCATTCATCCACGGGGCCTTGCTAGTGGTGAATGGTCTAGGAATAGTCTTTCTCATGTTGAGGAGTAGATGGACTCGCGATGCTATCACATGCATATTCTGGGATAGAATGCATGTGCGAAGATGGCACACCAATATGGCTCTTGAAGAAACCTTTTTATGATAGAAGAAATCCAAGTATGGAGAATGTCTCCCTCGTTGAGGAGTGTTGAAGATTTGCAACTTTGGGCAAGTCATTCTCCACAAGAAAGGACAAGAAGACCCATCTACACCATTATAGAATCCCAGGAAGAAATTGAAGACCCAGGAAGAGAAGTCGGCCCCACCAGTGAAAGACATAAAATAACAAAGTAATTTGAAGTCCCAGAATAAGAAGTCGGCCCTAGACAGGCGCCCAGATTAGTATAAATACAGGACTGGATCATTTCATTTGGACTGTCAGACAACTCCCTCTGCAGTGCGCACAAGGCAGTTGCATCTCCAGTTTTGGTAATTTCGCTATTTCCGGGTTTTTAGTATCTTGATGAGTGTGCCACACTTGGGAAGGATATTCTTGGTTTCCCTTGGTCATCTTATTGAGGTGCTAGGTCTTGGTGATGCTAGCCTTGGGGAGGATCTTCTCTATTTGGTATTTTGGCTATTGATGTTGATGTACTGGTAATATCTTGGACTGAATTCTTCTATAGAAAGGTTGCTGGGTTTTCTCCCAAGGTTGGGTTTCCCAGGATAAACTCTTGTGTTCTTGTGTCTACTGTGCATGGTTAATATTTCTAGATCTTGTTATTTCTGCTGCATTGTTATAGTTGAGATTTTCAGTGTATAGCTATTCTATGATAATTGTTGTATGTAAGTGAATCTTGTTATTAATCATAAGGCAATAACTATCAGATTTGAGAATCATAAAACATCAACAGAGGGAGTGTTGGACTAACATCTTGTTGGAGAGTGCACCATCTTGAAGGAGGGGCGTTGAGCCCAAGATCATGACTTGGAGGGCTTTTCACCTTGGGGGTTGTATAGACCTTAGTTTAACACATATACATCCTTGTATTGTAGGGCGCTCCATGTGGGGTTGCCTTGTTGGTTAGTTTAAAGGACACATGTCCTTATTTTATGAAGGAGGAGAGAGCTCTTGTACTGATTCATTATCATTGTACTCTTCCTTGTACTTTCCTTGGAGACGTTAGGGTTCATGAAGAAACCTTAGGAGAGGATAAGGGGAGAGATAGACTTCTTGAGTGTTGTTGGAGAGATTTCTCTTGTGTGATGCCAGGGTTTGCTCTTGTGATGACTAGGGTTTGTGCTATATATGTAAACCTTAAAGAAGAACATGATGTTGATGATGACGATGGTTTTTATGGCTCTTGTTGTAGCACTAGGGCTTCTACCCTAGTAGAAGACATGGAGATTGGAGCTAATGCCTTGCCTGGTTTTGGAACCTTGTTCTTTTGGGATGTAAGGCTAGTGCAAGATCATGGAGTTCTTGTATTCTTGATGATCCATGGAGGTCTTGAAGACATGGAGAGTGGATCTAACACCTTGCATGAATTTGGGGCCTTGTAATTTTGGGATGTAACACTAGGGCAAGATCACATAATTCTTCTATTCTTGATGATTCATGGAGGTCTTGGTTCTTGTGATGATGCAAGAATGGATGACCTAGGGTTTGAGGATTCAAACCCAATGATGGACATGTAGATTTGGAGGCTAGCACTAGACTTGTCTTGCCATGTATTTGTGTGATGCACCATGGCTAGGGTTTGCAAACCGTAAGGAAGACAACTGTGCTAGTGTGGAGAGTTTGTGTGATATAAACTTCTTGTTGAAGCCAAGGAGGACTTGCCGATGTTGATGCTTGCTTGTTGGAGATCTTTGGTGGTGGCTAGGGTTTTCATGGTTTTCCCTAGCTAGGGTTTTGGAGAGTTAGAGGATTATACTAGCCTTGGGATAAGGCTATGGTATGTACATGTACTTCATCTTTATACATATATACGAAGTTTCCAATTGTCCAAAATTGTGTCAATTGCGGATTTGATTTTCAACATTCATTATGTTCTTGGTTTGGTAATCTCCAGCACTGATTTATGATGCTGATTTGATACAAGTGAAGGTTGAAATTGTTAAGTGATTTAACATTAATATACAAGATAATAGGGCAGATTTACTGCTGTAAATCTGCATTAATGGCTGTGATTCCAGATCTGATTTTATGCTTGGAAAGTGTGCCCTAAGGGCTAATACTTGTTGGCATATGTTTGGTATATTTTCTCTTGGATTGCCTAGTGTATTGGAGTTGTTGAGAAGTGAAATATTGTTTGCTGTTGCAGCTGTTTATTTATATTTCAGTTCAGCCCTAAGGTCGAAAATTTACAGGATTAAGATCTAAGAAACCTCCTTGTGAGGTGAAATTTCAGAATTGAGTTATAAGACATAATTCCAAAATTTCTACATGGTATTAAAGCTATTTTGGTTGAGATCGCTCAATTGGTGAAGAGAGAGTTGGTATTTTCGCTGCATTGTACTTGGTAGTGGTATTTAACCCTATTGAGGTCAATTGGGTAGTGAAACCCTAGTGTGCTTGAGATGAGCACTTGCATTGATGAAGGGTTTGATGAGTCGAAACCTTAGTTGCTCTTGTTACGAGAGTATGCTTTCACTTGTGATAGGTGGTAGATCTACTACATGGATAACTATTATGGATTATTTTCAATAGGTGTAATGCCTAGGAGGACTTGTGATAGGTGGCTGATTTGTTCCAGGGTTTTTACCCGTGAGAGGTGGTGGATCTACTTGATGGTTAGTTGGTATGGATTTATTTTTAGTAGGTGAGATACCTAGGAGGATTTGTGATGGGTCGTTGATTTCTTCTAGTAGAGATGCCAGTGTGTTTTGACATGTGGGAGGTGGAGGATCTACTTCGTTGATGGCTGGTATGTGATATATTTTAGAAGTGTGATGCCCAAGAGGACATGTGATAGGTCGCTGATTTGTTCCAATGGATGCTAGTGTTTGTAGTGGATTGATGTCTGTGATAGGCATGCTTGGCCATTTGATTGTTTGCTGATTTTTGGACCTTGGGGTGGGTTGATTCACTTTGTGGAAGATTGATGATTATTGCTGATTTGTTTTGGTTGAGTTGTGACTCAAGGGTTTATAGGAATACCGTCCTTGCTTAGTTGCATTGATTGTTATATATGGAGGGAGCTTCTGTCGTTATCCCTTGGGGATAGTATTAATTGCACATCTTGTACATTTGTGGAGAGATTGATCATGGATGTGTTAGTTATTGTAATACAAAGGTATTGGTGATCTTGTTTATTTGTACCTTGGTGTGGTGGAATCAATGATTGCTTCTAGGCTTGCAACTGTTGGGAATGATGAGTACCAGTCACAGGGTTGTTGGATTCTCTTAGGAAGAGGGAGTTGATTGTGATGTTACTCTTCCTTCAAGATTCTCTTAGAGAGAGGGAGGTTGACCTAGTTGAGGTTGTTGCTTCACTTGCCAGAGGTTTTGAGGTGCATGTGAGGGATTTTCATTCTCATAGTTTGATGATCACCCTTTATGGGTTGTTGTCATTTCTTCCCTTGAGCTTGATATATTAGGTTTGATGGGTTGAAATGTATATAGATTTATCTTGTGCTTTTGATAGATTTGATCCACTTGTCTTGGTTGTGTTGGAGATGTGATTATCTTTGCAGGATGTTTTGATTAGCTCTTAATGTGGTGCCAAGAGATTTTGGCCCGTGATGATGACTTTAGGGATGCTGGAGTTTCGACAGGTCACTGTTGATGTCTTCCTTGTTTTGGAGTGATTTTAGAGTTGGACAAGTAGTAATGACCTGGGGTTGTGTTCCTTCAATTTCATAAGTGATTATTGTTCTTTTGGAGCCCCTAGTAGAGGGAAGAGGGAGTATCCTGGTTTGGTAGTGTAAACCAAGTTGCCTTATTGTTTTCTTCTTGGATGTTTACCATCTAGAGGCCAAGTTGCAAATTGCATGTTTGATTACTTGGAGAGAGACACACCTTTGTAAGCAGTGATTGCTTGGATTTCAAGGTGTGGGGACCTATACTTATGGGTATGACTCTTGCAAAGTAGGTATGATGTTCTATCATGATGGAGGAGATTCTTTCAACTTTGTGGAGTGGCATTGGAGTTATAGGTTGTAGTTTCAAAAGGAATTGATGGGTGTTACAAAAAACACTTTTCTTGTAAAGAGTGTGTTAGATTTTGGGTTTATTCCATAAGTCTTTTGAGCTTGCTAGGAGAGTGCTATGTCTCCTAGCCCCTTGGCAATGCTTCATGGACATACAAATGGCTCAGTTTGGGTAGATGCTTGACCTTGGTTAGAGTGTTAGCATGGCACCCTTATCTAGGAGGTTGTTACCCTAATTAGAAAGTTGTCTATCCCATTGGGTGCATGCAACGAGGGAGTTGATTGCTTGATTAGTGCAGGTGCCTAAATAGGAGAATGAGCATTGGGCACTGGGAGGAGGGCACTTAGCCCTTGGAGTGTGGGGCCATTTGATATATACCTTGGAGGTTGGACACTTGACTTGAGGACGCTTAGGTTGAGGAGCATACTTCATGGAGTTTGGTGATGGACTTGGACACATATGTTGAGGAGTAGCATTGGAGCTTTGTGACCATATTGGTACACATGAGAGTAGCATTGAGCACATGTGAGGGCATATGGCACATAGTGAGAGGAGTGCCTTACTTGTAGACACTTGGAGAGTGGACCATCGTGGAAGAGGGAGCATTGGACTAACATCTTGTTGGAGAGCGCACCATCTTGGAGGTGGGGTGTTGAGCCCAAGATCATGTCTTGGAGAGTATTTCACTTTGGGGGATGTTTAAACCCTAACTTAACACATGTACATCCTTGTATTGTAGAGCGCTCCATGTGGGGTTGCCTTGTTGGTTACTTGTATGGACACATGTCCTTATTTTGTGTTAGCCTCCCTCTCCTACTTGTATATATAAGGGAGGAGAGAGCTCTTGTATTGATTTAGTATCACTGTACTCTTCCTTGTACTTGGCTTGGAAGTGTTAGGGTTCGTGAGGAAACCCTAAGAGAAAATAAGGGGGGAGATAGAGATGTCTTGGATGTTCTTAGAGAGTTTGCTCTTGTGTGATGCTTGGGCTTTCTCTTGTGATGACTAGGGCTTGTGCTATACATGTAATCCCTAAAGAAGAACATGACGTTGATGATGATGATGGTTCTTATGGCTCTTGTTGTAGCACTAAGGCTTCTACCCTAGTAGAAAACCTGGAGAGGAGCTATCACTTTGCATGATTTTGGATCCTTGTTTATTTGGGATGTAAGGTTAGGGCAAGATAACAATTTTTTTGTATTCTTGATGATCCATGGAGGTCTTGGTGTTTGTGATGATGCAAGAGTGGAAGACCTAGGGTTTGAGGATTCAAAACCTAGGATGGAGATGTAGATTTGGAGGCTAGCACTAGAGTTGTCTTGCCATGTACTTGTGTGATGCAACATGGATAGGGTTTGCAAACCCTAAGGAAGACAACTGTGCTAGTGCGGAGAGCTTGCATGATACAAACTTGTTGAAGCCAAGGAGGACTTGCTGGTGTTGATGCTTACTTGTTAGAGATCTTTGGTGGTGGCTATGGTTTTCATGGTTTTCCCTAGCTAGGGTTTGGGAGAGCTAAAGGATTGTGCTAGCCTTGGAATAAGGCTATTGTTTGTACAAGTACTTCATCTTTATACATATATATGAAGTTTTGAGTTGTCCAAAATTGTCTCAATTGTAGATTGGATTTTCAATGTTCCATCATCTTCTTGGTTTGATAATTCACGTCACTAGTTTGTCATGATGATTCGACATAAGTGAAGGTTGATATTGTTAAATGATTTAACCTTAATATAGAAGATAATAGGGCAGATTTACTGCTGTAAATCTGCATTAGTTACAATTATTCCAGATCTGATTTTATGCTTGGAAAGTGTTTTCTAAGGGCTGAAATTTGATGGCATATGTTTGGTATCTTTACTCTTGGATTGCCTAGTGTATTGGGGTTAGGGCTACTAGGAGTATCCTCCCATGTGCAACTCCCACCCCAGAATCATGCTTTGAGTGAGAGCATCTATGGAGTGCCCCTAGAACCACACTCCCAAAAATTAGGAGCATGCTCTGAGCCCTTTTGCGTGCTCCATGCCATTGTCAGGAGCACAACTCTCCCAGAACCAGAACCGCCCTCTCTAGGCACTTTGACCACTCTCCCTAGACACTCCTCACGCATTCTCAAACTTGCCCAGATGCCCCTACGAAGAAGGGAAACATGAGTTTTTTTAAAAGTCCTCCTAAAGGTGGGAGCTAGGGGAGGTTTAGGGTTTAGGGAAAACTCAAGGGAGAAACAAAAGCACTTCTCCCTCACTATTTTCCACATTAAATTCATCTTTGTGTGCTTGAGCTTGGAGGGGACAACTTCGTCTTCTTGCTAGTTTTTGAGGAATTTGAATTTGTGAGAGTTTGGAGGAGAGAACGAAGGCCACCATCTACTGTTGGAAATAGTCGAAGAGCTAAAGAGGTAAGCCTAAAGCCCATTCTTTGTAGCTTTTTGTATATCCTTGTGTTGTTTGTTTTTGCATTTTCCCTTGTCTCCTACTCGTTCCCATTCCTTCTTCTCCCTCATTCTATTGTAGGTTTCTCATCTAAGACTTGAGGAAAATGTTCTTCTTGTGGTTTATGCTTTCATTTTTTATTATCATGTTGTTGGTGTGGAATAGGCATGAGAAGGAAGAAGAGGACAATGGTCATTCTCATAGTGACCCATTATATGAAGATGAGGAAGGTTTGGAAGGGGATGAAGGTGGAAAAACTTCATTACACTCTTTTGGAAGTTTGTGACAAAACTTGAGGGGGGAAAGGGGGTTGAACCACTAAAAATTTATGTAAGCATGATTGTCATCAAGGAAAACCTTATGTCGGTTCATATACCTATGTGAGGAGGCATCTTTGTGGGGTATTGGAGAGTGATGATAATAAGGGGGCCATTGGGATCTCAATTTGCCCTAAGGTGTCAAAGAAAGATAGACAAAAATACATAAAGATAGAGGAAGCCGCACAAAGAATGCATGGTAAAAAAAAAAGGTTCAATCTGACACATCATCTAGATTTGGTGGCAACACAGCTGCATCTCCTCATGCTATAGCTAGTGGAACCTCAGGACATGCAAGGGGTGGATCTAAAAGAATAATAACGGATATCCTTGTTATTGGTGGTAGGGATGAGGTGGATGCAAAAGTGGTGCGGTTTTGCTATTCATGTGGTGTACCATTCAATGTTCTTGGTGCCCCCTATTGGCATGATATGGTTTAAGCCATCAACAAAGTCCCCAAAGGATACAAGGGCCTATGGTATGAGAAAGCTAGAACTAGACATGGAAAGAGCAAAAATCCAAAGAGCTTTGACATGGTTTACATATGAGTGGGCGGATACTGGCGTATCCATTGTATCTAATGGTTCGACAAATGTTATAAACCAATATTTGATAAATATTCTTGGTGTTTTGGCTAGGCATTTATAAACACACTCTCACTTGTATTTTGGCTATAGACGATACCGAGTTGGGTATTCATACACCCATTGTCATTTACGACCACAACCAACCTTATATTGAGTTTGGTATTTATACATCCACTCTCATTTGTATTTTGGCCTCGATTGACCTTATATTGAGTTGGGTATTTATAAATTCACTCCCATTTGTAATCTTATATTTAGCTGGTTATTTATGAATCCACTCCCATTCATATTCATCATTTTTCTCCATGGCCCATTGTTTAGCTTAAGGTGGGATGTTGAAAATGGTGTAAGCTTCACATTTGGGTAAGCCCGACATCATTATTAAATTTAGTTTTGGTTAAGGCCGATCTAGTCAACATAGATTCATCCTTGGGGAAAGTGCCCCATCCCTTGAGTTGTGTATATATACACCAACTCTTATTTTGTATTATTCATATCAAGTGATCATTCTTACATTTTTTATAAAAGTAAATTTGTCTATGGGCTCCATAACGTATTGCACCATATTTTTTTCTCTCTCTAGTTTATTTATTCTTGGTTATTTCTCTTTGTAGGGTTGCACCCCTAGTGCTAGTTTATCTTTGATTTTCTTGCAAAATTTTGTTGTTGGTGTTAGTTTTACCTGTTGCTCCGTAGTTGTTCGCCTTCAGCGAAGCGTGATTAGTAGATCCATTCTAGCCTTGAGTACTAGGGCATATTCGTTTGTTGTAGGTGAGGGAGGTGCTTCAAAGAAAGGCACACCAATTATGTAGACATCCAATAGGGTGGGGCACATGTATGCTTGCATGCATGTGCTATCTTTAGAGGATGGCACATGTATGCTTGCATGCATGTGCTATCTTTAGAGGATGCATCGTCCAAGATAGATAGGGTGCATTGCATGAAGGATTTGCATCGCCCAATGCAGGGATGCACATGCTTGCATGCAGTGACTAGATATATTCTAGAAGAGATCATCTTTGCATGATGGCACCTCATCCTAGGCGCACTAGGATCAGGGTTTGACTTTGTCAAGTGGGGCGCCTCATTGTGTGTGTCTAGATTCATTGTAACCCTCTTGTCTCTTGTTCTATAAAAGGGATAGATGGCACTTCATAGTAATGGTTAGATAGCTTGATTTTCTACCACTGTGTTAGCTAGTTGCAGATGCAATTTCTTCTTGTAAGTTAATAGATCTAACACTCTTTTATCCATTGTTTTCATAGGAGTTTAATCAGTTTTCAGATTCCTAGTTTTAGGGTTTTGTTTTGTGAGTGCATATATGCTTACCATGTGTTAAAAATTTAACACGGTATCAAAGTTGCACAACTAAAGTTTTCAAGCCGTCATATGGAGAAGGTTGCTCCCTGTGATAGGATTTGCTATTGGAGGATTTCAGCGGGTGTGCTGCCTAGAAATCTTCATAGATTGGAGTGATCTATGCTTGAGATAGGCACAAGGACCTGTGAGGGGTTAATGGGCTAGATGCCCAAGAAACTCAAGTGATTGGAACGTTGGTTTATGCATGTGAGATGCAATCCACACCTGTGACAAGTTGTTGATATGTTTTGCTGGTTGATTTGTTTGTTTGAGGTGTGTTCAAGGAGTTGCAGAAATGGTGAACTTTTGGATGTTTGGTCTCAAAGAGTGCGACTGACTAGAAGGAACTTCGTTTCACTCCTTGTAAGTGCAGACTCAAGATGTTGCTGTGGGAGTTTGATCTTTGAAGTTTGGAGTATTGTTTAAGGGAAGGCTAAAATGCCCATCAATCCCCTACAATTTGCTTAATATGAGAAGAAGACTACCAAGTTCAAGAGAATCATTATGAGTTCTGTGAAGGACCATTTGATCCCTCATATTACAGGGAAAATCGGCCAAAGAATTGTGTGAAGCATTGATATCACACTCTAAACGTTGCCTTAAATATATCCTCATCCTTTATTTGACTTGGTAATACCTAGATTTTAGTTCAATCTTTGAGAGGAATTTTGCTCTCATTTGATCTATAACAAGTCATCCGTTCTTGATAATGGGTATTTGTTCTTGATGGTTCCCTTGTTTAATTGTTTGTGATCTATTCACAACCTTAAGGTTCCACCCCTTTTTTTTAAAGAAAAGGATTGCTTCTCCCCACAGGGATAACTTGGATTGATATAACCCTTTTCAAGCAATTTCCACAACTTAATTTTCAACGCTAAAAGCTCTAGTGTTCTCATCTGGTATGGGGCTTTGGATGTTGGCTTAGTTCCAAGCATTAACTCAACGGAGAAATCTACTTCCCTCCATGGAGGAAGTCCAAGCAACTTTTTTGGGAAAACATCTCCAAATTCTTGCAATACTGAAAAATCTGGAATCTGCAACCCTCACCCTCAGATGGCTTAACCATATTCACTGCAAACATTCGACAACCTTTCTTGAAATTTTTCTTCACTTGCATTGCTCAAATCTGCCTTATAGAGATAGTCCACGGAATGCCTTGCACTATGCTCGCCTTCTCTTCATCATAAATACAATCTAGGATTTTATTATAACAATCTACCTTAACTTGGTAAGACTCTAGCCTATTCATTCCTACTAGCACATCATATGATCCAAGGGGTAATATATTGAAATCTATGTGATGAGGAAGCGAATCCATCTCAAAGGGACAATTTTCTATCAATTGACTTACATGCCTCTTGGTTCTGATGGCAAGCTGTACTATCCACAACTTACTATGCTTAACATACCTTAGGCCACAAATCTTAATCGGTTTAGGTGCAACACAATTGTGTCTAGCCCCATGGTCAATTAAAATGGGAATAGGTTGGGTGCTAATTTTACCTTGACCTCAAGCATGGTGGATTGATTACTGGCCTATCAATCTTCCAGTGCTACATAAATCCTGGTCACACGAGCCATCATTTCCATGGTAGTAGCTTCCTGCACATTGCTGACCATCTTAGTGCATCCTTGCCTCTTTGGACAATCTCGGGCATAAGGTCCTTCTCTGCACACAAAGCATTGCACAGTTCTTGATTTTCTTCCTGTTGTACCCATATTCTTGGTTTTGCTCTATGCCCACTGTTTACACTGGGGCACATTCATGATTCTTGTTATCACTGAAAAATGAAGGTTTATAACCTTCTTGCATCTTTTCCAGCTTCTCCCTGCTCCTCTCTATCTATCTTTGATGGAAATCTTGTTTGTCTTTCAACTAATCCTCACAATACTTTCCTTTCTTCACAGCTTTTTCCATTGTCTTTGGGACTTGGATTTCATTCTTGATATGAATTTGTAATTCACTTAGAAAGTGATTCATTTTTAGTTGCTCGTCCTTATATAGGACACATGAGAATCTCCATAAACTTCCCTTCATACTCACTGACTGAAATTGATTTCTTCTTGCTTAAAGTCATGGAATTTGTTGACCTTCTTCTCGTAATAACGAGCAGAGATAACTTTGCTCACAATATCTCTTGAATTGTTTCCATGTAACCTTCCTTCCTTTGAGCTTCTTCACCTGTCAATGGTATTCCCACCATAATGATACGTTACCGGTCAGATTGTATATGGCCAATCTTTCCTTCTGACTCCCCGAATAATCACATAATTGGAAGTGCATCTTCATTCCCAGCATCCAGGCTTTGACTTCCTGCCTTGTCTTCATTTCCCCGTTAAGTGTGAGTGGCTTAGCCTTCTTAAACTCTCTCTGAAGGCTATGTGGTTGCTACTTTTTTTGTGCACTAGTTTCCAGGCATAGATGGAATTCTCTTTGTTTGGAAGTTCCAATACTTATCCACTTCGGTTATCTTAGCTGTGCTTTGAACTCTAGCTCTTCCTCGACCTAAGGTTTTTCAAGCACTGATCTTTGGTGTTAGCTTCTGGGCGCTTAATACTTAGCTAATTTCTAATTTTGCTTGGCCTCCTTCGTTCAGATCCTTCCTTGGTTCTTGCTGTTGTGGATTTCCAAGCACAACCCTGTGGATTCTAGCCTTAGATGTTTCCTTACTTTGCTCGGGGAGTCGGGATCCCTTTGAAATATCCCTAATCCAGTGGATCTGGATATGATCTACTAAAACTGGTGTTTAGGCTCTCAGATCTGATACTCTGGGGGATTCTAGATGCATTTTAGTATCTTTGTCTTAACATGCGTGGTGATTTTGCATGTGTGTGTTAAGATAGAATGAATGTTTTACAATTATATCATGCATGCGAGTAATAAAGAACCAACACAACTCAATAACATGTATATGTGAAATAGCAGAAAATACAACTGGCATGCCGGAAGTAGAGAAATTAATCATCAACTAGATCTCGTGGATCATCATTGGAATATAATGCAAAACAATCATGAAATATCCGTGATCAAAAGGTGTGAATGGATCTGCAGTATGCATGGATAGATCTGCTACATGCAACTCTGGAAGCTCATGGCTATTGCCGCAAATGATTGAGATATTCGCCCTGGTGGCTACACTCGTCCAATCGGCCTGAAAACTGTCCCAAACTGTGCGCCCTGATCTCCAAGATCCTCTTGGTATCTGACAGACTGAAGATCGACTCTCTGAACATCTGAAAGGATCCTGGATGAGATCTCCTGGGGGTTTGCGCACCTCCTAAGCTTTAGCAATGCACCCTGATGATTCCATCGTCGGAATCAGATCTGTCTTAAAATGGGCGCCCTAGCCTCCTATGTAATGGGTCGAAAGGGTTTCCATGGATCTGATCCGATGAGCTCTCTGGAACCCCCGATGTATCTCCCCAAGTGCTGCGCACTTCCTGGTTGAATGATGTGCATTGGTGGATTCCTCCTTCGGAATCTGTTGACTGATGGCTCAAAAGAAGCGCCCTAGCTCCCTCTCAATTGGGTCGGAAGGATATGACGAGATCTGCTCCGGAAACTGTCTCTCAAACCATTGCACCCTCATTGGCTGCAATGCGCACTAACTGAACTGGGTCTGTAGAACACTGATCTGGCATAGTGAAATACCTGGATGGTACTTACGATTGGCTAGGGTGTGTCTTCCAACATCGAAACCGATCTGGGGTGGTGGTTTTATCCAGGAATCCACAAAACATATGCTGAGGTCGACTTCCTCCTCTGGAACCTGTTTCTCAATTCACCAATCAATGATAATGAGGAATTAGGTCGAATTCTGTTAGAATATGAATGATGTGTGCTCGTTTTACCATTGACAATACCCTTGTCACCCAACCATAGGCCGAAGCCACCCTCCGAGCACCTTAACCTTGACTGAGAATCACTCTGAAAGCAAACTCTAGGCTAGATAGCCAAACAAGGTGTAGCGCATCTTCCTCCAAGGATAGCGCACCAACAATAGCTGATCAGATAGTCCAAACCCTAGCCAAGAGATAGTCCAAGCCAACACTAAA
>JZKD02S1257920.1:71596-88390 GCA_000966675.3 Picea glauca
CTTGAACACATCCTCAAAATATTTCAGGACTGCGTGATCCTCCAGATTTGGCACCTTATCCTTAGGTGCTTCCTCCATATCGGCTGCAAATATTTGACAACCCTTCTTGTAACATTTCTTCAATTGCATTGCTGAGATTTCTCAGACAATAACTGCCCTAGGAATTCCTTGGACTGTTCTTGGGTTCCCTTTCTCATTCAGGCAAGTGAATGCCTTGTTATGACAGTCTAAGACATCATGGTGTTGGTCCAACCAATCCATACCAATTAGACAGTCATATGAACCCAAGGGCAGGATGTTCAAATCTGCCTTGGTACTTAGCCCATTCATGTCCATTGGACACGATTTAACCAACTCAACAACCTTTCTCTTGGCTCCTATAGCCAGCTGTACCAGCCAAGATTTCCCATGCTTGCTTCTTGGCAATTGCAATCTTTCCACAAGTTTAGGATCTATGTAACTATGACTAGCTCCCGAGTCTATTAAAATAGTAAAGACATGGTTGTTGATCATACCTTCTACTTCAATCATGTGTGATTGAAACTTTGCTTGCTTGTTGTCCAGGGCTGCATAGATCTTTGGAACACTTCTGCCCATGTCCTCCACTGTTTTAGCTTGCTGTACATTGTGGACATCTCTCACTTTGTCACTTTTGTGAGGACAATCCCTATACTTATGGTCTCCTTTACAACCCTAACATTGAATGGGTGTCTGCCTTGGCCTTTGCCCACCTACCTCAGTCATTCTGTGCTCTCTAAAAGATGGCTGTCCTTGAGAATTGTTTCTGAAAAATGGTGGCTTGTTCCCCTTCTGCCTCTGTTCTCTCTTAAACTTCTTCTTGTCTTCCCAAGCTCTTTGGAAAGTAGGCTTTCCTTTATGCTGATCATATAAGCACTTGGCCCTTCGTATGGTTTCCTCCAAAGTCTTGGGATCATCATATTGAATCTTGCCATTGATAAAGGATGGCAACCCACTCAGATACTTCTGAATCTTAACGATCTCATCCTTGATGAAGGAGACATACTTCAATAGTTCTAAAAATCTCCTTTCATACTCATCAATGGTCATGCTGTCCAGTTTGAGTTCAAAGAACTCTTTCATCTTTTTGTCATAATACCTCTTGGTTAAGTATTTCTTCTCAAAATGCTTCTTGAATTCCTTCAAAGTCACATTTTTCTCTCTGATGAGCTGCACTTGCACACGCTGATCCCACCACATGGATGTCTTTCCTTTCAGCTGATAAATAACAATTCTTCCTTTTGCATGAGAATAATAGTTATGCAATTGGAAATATTTTCTCATGCCTAACAACCATGTCTCAACATCTTCATCCTTCTTGTGTTCACCATCAAAAGGAGGCTTGATTTTGTTCATTTCTCCTTTCAATTCATCCACCCCAGACCTATTATGCTTCCTGATAGGGGATGGACTTGAGCTGCCGTGTGCTCTCCTGTTGGAATGCCTTTGGGAGTGATGGTGATGTCTGCTATCACTCCTTGATCTTCCTTTTTCCTCAGGGGTCCTGTGGCTTCCTGATTTGTTGGAGCCACTCTCCTTATCCAACTTCTTTTCAATTCTATTCAGGCTCATCATTAACTTCATATTGAAGTCTTACTGTTGCTCTGTGGCTTTCATAAGCCTTTCATTATCAGCCTTGTGACTCTAGACATCTGTTTGCAATTTTCAGATGGTCTCAATCAGATTTATGCTATCATCCTTTTCTTCTCCATGTCCATTGAAGTTTGTTCCTTCAACTCCCAAATGGACATCCATTCCTCTAATCTCATCTTCCTGACTGTAAGCCTCTTGTGCATCTTCCATCTCTCTGCACTCTATGATGATTCTGTTCTGTTTGACAGTTGTTAACTCTGCAAAAATGTGCAGCCAACAGAACTTTGTCAGGCTAACTGTCTCAACAATTCATGAAAACTTGAACCATTCTGGTTCAATAATATATATTAGACTTCTTTTCTGCTGATTTCCTGAGAAATTGACTGTTCAAATCTGATTTCTGGGTGAACAGTTATCTTCTACTGTTCAATACCTTTCCAATGCCTGCTTCCATGCTCAATTCTGAGTTTTGAGTAGGAAGTTACGGATACTTGAACAAATGTCTTTTCGGGGATGCAATCCATGTACATGGATTCTTTTATCTCAAAGCCGAAATGGCTCTTGGATCCATGCTGGATCCTCTCTTCAGGTTTACAGGCCTTCTTTTCTTCTTTAGGTGCTGGCCCGTATAATTCGGGACCCCACACAGACTCCTTTTCTAAGCCCTTTTCTTTCTTTTGAAACGATTTCTAGGCACTAGCCCTTTTTCTTTGCCCCCCAATCACATGTGACCGAGTGCTAGCAGATAGGCGCTTATCCGAGTTTGCACGTTCTTCTTTTCTTATCTGCATTTCCACATTCTGCATGCAAAGTGTAGAATGGAGAGAGTCTTGTTGCTCTTTCTCCTCATTGTCGAGTTCCCTCATTCCTGCATTGCTGCATTCGATGTGGAGTGCAGAGCCAAGTTTTGGAGTTGTTCATCCTTTATCTGCATTTCCACATTTCACATGCAAAATGCAGAATGCAGAGTCTTGTTGCTCTTTCTTTTCATGACTGAGTCCCCGCATTCTTGCATCGTGCATTTGGTGGAGAGTGTGGAGCCCTGAGTTTTGGAGTTGTTCTTCTCTTATCTACATCTCCAGATTTTTGTATTCCTCATGCAGAATGCAAAACATAGAATATTATTGCTCTTTCTCCCCCTGGCTGAGTGGGATGATTTTTCTTTTCAACATAGATAACACAGAAAATTTCTTTCTTTGCCAAAGTGCATATGACAATGTTTTGATGTGATACCACTTGTAGCCTGCAGGCACAGGCTTCCAGCACCATCTTGCCTCGCCTCTCTTACACCCTATACGGGGTAAGAGATTTCACAAATTCAAATCAAACACTTATTTGTTTAAATTCTGCATGGAGTCAATTAGCTGTGTGGAACTGTTTTCCTCCCAGCCATATGCAATCCTTCATGACTGCCACCCCTGGTTGAAGCTATATGAATTGACATGGGCAAAAAGAGATTTCACACTCAACCAATTATCTCAGCTCAATTCAGAAATTTACACACAAACCCACCAACCTTGTTGGAATGAGAGAGCTTACAACTTGAGCATTTGTGGAAACAATAACGAGGCAATCAGCCAGGGACTTGAAAGCCTTCTGACTAAACAAGCATTCACTAGTCAAAGGTCCATATCCTTCTAGCCTACTCGCTTCCTTCCCTCCTTGGAAGGAGAGAAATTATAGTGGAAAACAAAAACAACCCAAAATGTGTTCACTCTCAACGATAGAAAAACACCCATTGAGTCCTACTCAACCATCTCTCGTCACCAAACTCAATACATAGCTCCTATGCTGTCCATAGAGGTAATTCTACCTCATTACTCAATAGCTGCATAGGTGGCCATGATTTAGAGCAGATCTCATGGTCGTGAGTGTGAGATGCTCCACATTTGGAAAAGAAAATGCATAATGGTGTGGCTAGAAGGAATTTTTTTTCCTTTTGTATGAAGTTGCATGCTTTTGCGAGGTGGCGGCTCATAACCTAAGTCCCAATATTTCCTTTAAAGCATACATTGTAGGCATAAACTATTGCCTATGGGGTCATATTAGCTCATTGGGATAGTCATTATCCCCTTACATGTTTTCTTACAATTTTTTTACAAGGTGTACTAGGGGTCAGCTTATAGCCCCTCTTGTTCCCCTTGGTTACTCAGTGCCCTGCATTTATTTTATTATGTTAGAAAATATTTACATATACATTTTCCTACTAGTCATGAACGGATAAAATTAGACTTTTATAGCCTCTTCGTTATTTATGGATTTTCTAGTGGGGTCTTGGTCTTGAACGCTTGTCAGAATTTTACATAATGTTGCAAAATCTTACATATTTTTACAATATTTACATGGAAACAACTCTCTTGACTTAGTATTGAAGCAAACATACACACGTGTGCATCTAATAACCACTTAACATATGTATAATATCACATATCAAAATAGGGAGGGTTGAGTAGGGTATTACAAGACCATTTTGTGTTTGAGTAGCCTAAGTGACCTGAGGTGCCCAGTGTTCGGGCCATCAACAAACAATCCTAGATTTTATGATTCGGACTGTGTTATTGAAAGCAAAGCATATATCGAATAAGTTTACATATTTGATAGTTGCTTTAACAGTTTATCATTGCATTTTTATCTGATATATCTGAATTTTATCATTAATTTTTCTTATTTTTTTTCCAAATATCTTTGTCACTGAACATGCATTAGGTGGCCTAGAGCTTTGCTTTGATGCTTGTTTTGCCTTTCATTTGTAGGGGAGCATGCCTCATGTTCAAAGGGGTTCATTGTCTTCAAGCTCTTCCTTATCATTTGTATCTAGAAATTTGAAGATACGTCTTCCTTCTGCAACGAATACACCAACAAAAGATCTATCTAGTGAGTTGCAAGAAACTGAGAATATTCACGTGGAGAATACACCGATAAAACTGTGGGAAGTGTGTCCTGAACCCGTCAGAAAGTTTCCATGGAAGAAAGCTGGTGAGAGAGTGATACATCATTTATTTCAACCTATCCTGGGTGTAGCAAAGCGGCTCTTAATTCCCATTTTAGCTGTCACATTTTTGATGGAGGCATCCTACTGCATAGCACAAAATAAGGAGCTGTTTATACCTATTGGCCTGTTAGCTGGTAGTGTTTTTGCAGAAATATTAAAGGAAACTGCACTTGAACTCTCTCAGAATCTTAAGGTAGTGTTCGTTTTGGGTTAATGTGCTTTTTGGATATCATTATTTCTTTCTTGTAATAAGAGCTACTTTTATTTTTGCTCACATTTAATTGATTCAGGGAAGTGTTGATGGCAGGAAGGAGGTTTTCCTTGGCACCTCTTGGCCATGGCGTTGATTTTTTCGTTGATTAAATTTCTAGGGCCTTTTTATCCTTATTGGGGAGGCATCCTCCTGCCCCATTTTGCAAATGGCGGTTTGTGGCAAACGATTTGGCTCACAAGGAATTGGCACAAGAACCAATCTCAGACCACTGAAGTAGAAAGGAATGGAGAGAATACAATATCAGAGTCCGATTTAAAAACAGGATATTTATGATGGGCAGAGTTTTCCATGTCATCTGGGAGGCATCTTGACATAGTGCAAAGTTTGCTATGATAATGACATCCCATCATGTCAAAAGCCTGGTGTGACCTTTGAGCACTTGCGAGCTAGCAAGAGTAGAAGCAATTTTTTCCTCACATGACAGTAACACAAAGTAGTGATATGCAAGGAACTGCTCTTTGTAGCCTCCAAAAACAAACAGCAGACGACTTCAGATATGACTTACCATACCTCTGATGCACTTCACTTGAGCATGTATAAATAGAAGGTTCTTTTCTCAATTTGATAACTGGTGGTTATTGTAGGCCGAAATTCTAATTTCCTAATCCTTTGGCTCTAGAAAAAGATGACAGATTTTACTCTTGCTATGCCTTTGTCTTATCTTGGTACAAAATGAGCTGGAACCAAACGTTGAAGAAGTTATATTACTAGTTATACCTATCATTGGAAGTTGTTATGCTGAAATCAGATGTATAAACTGGTGGTTTTCAGCTTGCACGAGGTCACATGATTAAGGGACTGGTTTCAAACCTATTTTTGAGAAAGCTAATTAGTGTCTGATCAGCATAATTTTATTTAAATGATCTAAATTCATTTTTATTACAGAAGCTAATTGTAGAAACAAAAAAATTTATAAAAATCTGATAAAGGATAGCTCTCAGTGAACTGCAGTATTGATGCTTTATTTTTTTCCACCTAATTTTATTCTCTAAACTTCAATATTTTCTAATAATTAATGGTTGAAATAATATTTGACTTCAAATCAAATGAGCGTGTGTTCCATGCTTACTCGGTTCGAGGTTAAAATGAATTGTCAGGGAAGATATGTTATTCTGCTCATGCTGGTTATGATGTGTATACCAGTGTTGCAAACATCGGCATCGGCAAAATATCGCCGAGGGTCTGAAAACGAAAATATCGGCAACATCGGGGAAAATACCAGAATGTCGTAAGAATGAAAATATCGGAAAATATCGCCGACCCTGATTTTGAAGATAATATCGCCAACATCGAGATATTATTGAGATATTATCGAGATGTTGGTAACACTGGTGTATACATACTATATGTATATTTTTAGTGCGAACCATGTTACATTCAAGTTATAATTAATGTGTTTATGAACAGCATGCTGGCATTTCATTGGGTGTTAAAATTGCAAATTGGAGGCTCCAGAACTAAGTGCCTCTTTGGAAGCGAGTTTGAGAAGTGTCTCTAGGATGAGAAAAGAAACGATACGATGGCAGTGAAACTGTTGTGGTTCATGCATTAGTATTTCGGAGTATCATTCCTAAAGCTTTCTAATTGTGTACATGTTGCTCATTTGAACTTTATTTCGAGTCTTTGAAGCCTTTTGCACTTCTCATGGATGAGCTTGTTGGAAGCGTTTTGAGCTTCCCATTAATGAACTTGTTGGAAGCTTTTAAACTTTGTTTGGCTCGAATCTTCTGGTCCTTTCCTCTAGTTTTCCCTTCTTTTTGTAAACTGTTAATTAATTAATTAATTAATTTTTTTTTTGGGGAAATACTTAAATAGAAAGGCTAAAATTTGTATCAATTAGTTTGGATGTATTTGATTTTGTTATTATTATTAAGATTGTGAAATCAAGATTATGCTTCTCAAATCAGATGTACTTATTTTTCATCCATGCTTAATGTAGATTAACAAGGTATTATGCATGGAAGACTTTTGGATTTTTGTTTGACACTAATCCTATATTATTAGAAGTGTAGGGCTTTGTTGATGATGTAAAGTGCTTTTTTGTTGATGATGTGAAGTGCATTTTAAGTGATGCGTAACATATTAGAAATGAATACAAATTTGGTCCAACCATTGTAAGTGGCAAGAGAAGATATAAATATATGAACTGTTGCCATCAGTGGCGGTTATTCAAACAATTGAGTCAATTTGGAGGGTTGTTTTGAAACACATCTAAATGCCACAAATTTGAGTTATACAATGTGTTGCAAGATCAAATACAAATCCATATGGAGAGCTTAACCAAATATAATCAAAGAGGAAATTGAGCACATGATGCAACATTGTGAGTAAAGAATGTACATGGTTATCCTTTAAGGTTGTTTCCCAAAGGGAGCATTCAAATCCAATAATCATTGTCATTGATATTTTATCCAAGATGCGATGAATTATCTTTTGTTCTGGGAAGCATTTGAATCCAATAATCATTATCATCAATATTTTGTCCAAGTTGGAATGAACCATCTTTTGCTATCAAGAACAGTCAAATCCAATAGTCATTATCATCAATATTTTGTCCAACTTGGGATGGAATTATCTTTTGCTTTGGAGAGCATTCAAATCCAATAATCATTGTCAATATTTTGTCTAACTTGGGATGGATTATCTTTTGTTTTGGTGATTGTGGGACTTTATATAGAGTTAAATT
Source organism: Picea glauca (assembly GCA_000966675.3). Lineage (NCBI taxonomy): Eukaryota > Viridiplantae > Streptophyta > Pinopsida > Pinales > Pinaceae > Picea > Picea glauca. Next base: position 79,160 of record JZKD02S1257920.1, read on the forward strand.
AGAAATTGGCTCCCTTAGAGTGCCTCTCACCGTTGTTGCCTTAGACCTCAAACTTTATTTGTTTAGCAGTAGGGTCTTTTACTAGTCTAATGATTACCATGCCGTTCTTTATAACATTAAACTTGCTTTAAACAAATATGTATTTTTTCCCCTTTATATGGTTATTCAAACATGGATGAGTGTTGGAGGGCCTAGTTAATAGTAAGTCGACCAATTGTAATGAGTTAGTCGACTGTAAAGAAAAGTCCGCTAGTAGTCGAGTCAGTTCATCGTTGGAATGGGTTGATCGACCAAGGTAGTTATGACAATGACAACTATCTTTCATTGATACACATGTATAAATAGATGTGAACCCATAATATATTTAGTGATGATTAATCTGATATAATAATAGAGTATTTATTGTTGGTTCCACTACTTTTTTTTCATTTTCTTACTATGTATGTATGTTTTTATATTACTTGTAGATTGCTTCTTGTATATTACAGTTGTATAACAATGTTATTGGTAACTTCTTTTGTGTAATGTATAACAATGTTATTGGTAACTTCTTTTGTGTAATGTCTTAAATTACAACATTGGTTTTGTTGCTAGTAGTACATGAACCATGATTGCACAGTAGTTTCATGTATGCATAGATGTTGAGTGTGGAGGAGATTCATGAGTGGTAGCAGAGGAAGTTAGACAATTACTTGAAAAACTCCACAAGAAGAAACCGATTAACACTTGCATAGGCAAGGGTGTAGCTTTTCACTAATACTCGTGAGAAAATCTTGGAGACAATACCAAAGGAAATAAACAAACACATTGATAAAGTTGCACATGAATAACAACACAAAGGACGAGCAATTGTTAAAAAAATTAATTAACATCGGTCAAACTAACCTCTATCAGCGGGTTGAGCAAATCATGGAAGACTTTTGTGAAGAACAAGTAGTAGAAGAGTGTATGTCATTGGACAACATAAAGAGAATTTCCTGAAGACTTCCACGGCAGTTTCCTCTGCACAATATCGACACTATTGCATGATTTTTTGATTGATAAGGTTGTCGACCATATTGTTGAAGCACAACCTCCTTTGAGAACACTGATAAACTCTGATTAGAAGAAGAGACGAGGAGTGTAAGTATTTTCTACACTGTGACTGCAAAAAGAACCAGGAAGAGTGGGAGTACAATTTTTGAAAATGAACATGATTGCAAAGATTGCCTTCGTTGACCAAGAGTAACTCAGTGTCAACGATGGGGAGTAGCTAATCGTGAGATCCCTAAAGTGAAGTAAAACTCTAGTTGACTTGCATTGAAGAAGACATTGCAAGCATACCAAGGAAAGGGAGGACATAAGCATTGTCCAAAAAACAAAGAGAATATACTTTAGCCGAAGAGACAAATATAATCTCTGCAAGAAGAATGCAATTCCATAAACCCATGGTCGATCCATTGAAAATTGAAAGGGACAAAAGACAAAGAAGTGTTGAAATATACGATGCTAAGGATCCTTGTCGATCAAAATAAAAAGAGGTCCTCGGGAATGGTGAGTCACTAGTGCGCTGTAATGTCTCATTTTGACTTAGGCAACTAAATTGCATTATGACCTATTTCTATTTCCTCTCTTATTATCTGTTGAACGTTGTTAAAACCATGACACTTTAGTATATAAACATGTGGACTTACATAAATGTGAATATTATGAATAGTTTCTATTTATGTGATTAATAATGGATCCCATGTGATTTATTTCTAGCATACAAGTTTTAAATGAAAGATTTTAGTACATGGATACTAGTTTGAATGATATGTTTTAATGAATCAATGAGTACCATATACATGATGAATAATTCCTTGGGTTACATTGTTCATTGATGAGTAACGTGACAATCAAATGTAAAAATTCGTAGATGTCATGGACAACAAATGATAAATGATATGTTAAGAAGCATTATTATGTTATTTATTCATTTGATTCAATGCATTACTATGATATTTGGACAAGTGCAGGTTTTACAGGTAGCACGGTTGTCCAAAGTGGATATTCGATGACAAAACTCTTAGAGTAACAATGATGTCACAATATGGTCAATGATATGGTGTCAACCCTAGTTCTATCAGGAGGGGTGGAGGTATTGCCCATTGTTTATTTTTTGATCCCCGGAGGTGTAGGAGAGCAGTGTTAAACCACGTCCCTATAGATTTGTGATGGCGACTGCCAATTGTCTACTAGGGAAGCTTGGTCAGGATAGTTGACACTTCTGTTTCGGGTTCTATCCAGAGTAAGGTCAATATAGTTGATGCTCCAACATAGTCCAGCAAAGGAAATGATAGGATGCGAAAGATAGAGTTAGGTTAGGGAGGGAAGATGTTTCGGTGTAGATGAGAGTGTTGTTGGGAATTAGAGATGTAAACTTACTGTCTTGCTTAGTCCTTTTTGTGTATTAAATGCTTGCTTAATTCAATGATGATGATATAGGGGTAATTGTTATAGCACAAATTGTCACATCTATGTATTTGTGACATGGCCTTACCCTTTTCTCTAGCTTGCTAAGAAAAATCCCAAGCTTTCCTCATCAAAGTTATCTAAAAAACTTGACTTTTGTTGATATCCGCGGGTTTCCTTTGTGCAACTCGTGGACATCCACGCCTTGCAAGCTTATAGCCTGCGGATGCCCTAAAAAATTATGAAAAATAAAATATTTCTACAATTTCGGGCAAGTTTTTCGGTTGGGCTTGTTTCCCAACGTCCTCGAGTCCGTACTAAACATAATTTAATCTCCCCAACATCTTTGGGATGGCATAAAAACACCATTGAGGGAAAATATGAGAACAAGTATGATGGTGCAAGGTTATGCTATTGAGATTTAACAAGATCCCCTAATCCCTTCATTCTCTGAGTGGCATCCCATGACTTGGAAACTCCTTTTCCAACGTTTCTTTTTCTCCTATATAGCCATAAGGTGTGTTCCTATCCTTATTGGGTTATGAGAGGAATCGCCTCGCCACTTAGTTGATGCTTGAAGGACTTGTGGAGGAACCCGGGCAGTTGGCTCCGAAACAATGCCTGAAGTTGAACCAGGTTGTAACCAACTTTCACATATTGTTAACAATAGAAGAGTTCTCTTTCCCTCCTATCTTGTGTTCATTGCAATGTTATATGTTGTTGTTTTTCATATATGCTTTGATTTATACACATAATATATGCTACTTGAACCTATAACTACCTTAACCTATAACTACCTTGTTGCAACACTGTCTTGGTTTTCTATTGCAGGCTGGTTCCGACAGAGACTAGTGGTGCTCCAAGAAGCAGGAGCAGGGATAGACATCGAACGAAGGGTTTAAGGTGCAAGTCTTCTCCTTTTCCCTTCCGTTCTCCCTCCTAGTAAAAGTAGTTATTTCTTGTTTGCATGCTTGTTTGTGAGGGTAGATTTCAATCTTCTTAATTCAGTCTTGCTCTGCTGTGACTTGACCCAAGGTCACGGGGGAAGAATCCCTTAATCAGAATTGGCGACCATATCGGGGAATCTCCTAGTTTGGGTCAGTTGTAGAGTGTCTTGTGTATCCTTTTTGATTTCTGTGAGTTTTCCTGTTTTCCAAGCTTTGTTGCAAAGTTTTATCATCTATAAACTTTTCCATAAGTTTCTGGGAGTGCCCCTGTTGAAAGTCCTTTTTATTTTTCCAATTTTATAGAGTCATTTGCGCTTTTCTGTTATATGAGTCGCAGATATCTGTGTTTTTAATATGTATTATTACCCGCAGACATCCCCGAGTCTCAGTTCACATAGCCATGGACCTGTGAGCAATTTGTGAAAACATATTTCTTTCTTTAGTTTCTGCGAGATTTATGGGTTTCTCTAGGTTATCCTGCACTTCTCGAGTTTGTGATTACTTTGTATTAGTGTGTTTAAGCCTGTGAAAACCTTCAGATCATAAAATATCTTGTTCTTGATTTCCCAATGTTCTTGGCTTACTTTTAGCTTTCATTTTAAAGCCATGAATCGTGTATCCTATAGTTTATTTTAGCATCTTTTGTTAGTTTTGCTTTGATAGAAAGAAAAAAAAAAAGACCTAGTTTTTCTGCTAGTTAGGTCTTTTTCTTTCTTTGCATTGTTTTGCATTGTTATTTGGAAAAGAAAAAGATATTAGCATAGGTTTCTGTTTTCTTCTCATCTGGAAAGCATTTCAAAAGAAAAGCAAGAAATAAAATCCTTTTGTTTGCCTTTTTTCATTTTGCATTAGAAAAGGAAAAAATCGCATTTTAAGGTTGGAAGGATTGTTCATGCATTTTCTTTGTGAAACTGTTTTTCATTTGAAGAATTAGTGTAAAATTTTATTTGCTAATGTTCTTATAAGTTTCATTTTTGTAAAAGTCTTAAACAACATCAGTTGCACTTCCATACCTTTTGAGTAAGAACAACCACTAAAACAAACGTTAAGCTGAAAATGTAGTAGACTTTGTTTCTAGGGTTCACAAACATGTTTAGGGTTAGGGCCTTGGATTAGGATTGGAGAGATAACTCTCCAAGGCCATTGAAAAAACATAGGAGTCTAAGATAGGGAGAGTCTGAAATCCAACTGTCGTATAAGTATAGTCGGGATCCTCCTCTAATATAGGAACTAAACACGAGGTCACGTGAAGGAGAGCTGATGAGATTTCCCCTACGAAGCTTGACTAAGCGTAGTGGGGAGATCGTATATTGGGGGTTTCTCTAGTGCCTTTACCTCCGTGAGAGACAGAATTTTCAAAGCTTAGGGCTTTGTTACCCTTGCCATACGTTCGATCTTGACTGTCGATTGTACCCCATGGATGCTGACTGCGAGTTGGTAACATGAGTGTATTTTCTTAGGGATCTCAGAGGTGACTACGGGGGCTTGCCGTGGTACCTAGGGAAGATTTCATATCACACTTTTCAGTATTGCTGGAGGGTGCCCCACAAAGCGTGGGTGCTTGCACTAGATAGGGTTGATTAGTGGAGGTCGAGATAACTACTTCTCACTCCTTCGTTCGTTGGTCCGCAAGACTTAATCAACCCGTGCCTTCGTCTGGAAGGTCCCTTTCCATTTTTTTATTTATTTGGACTAAGGATGTCATCCACCTGGGTTGAAGATTTGGAAAATTTGTTTGCCTGCGATGTTTCTCTTAGGAATTTTTATTGCAGTGTTGCTTTGTGTAGTTGGCCTTAGGTTGTTTTAGTGTCATCTCTTTTGGATCATTGATTCAAGGTGGTTGAACCAATGCTCCACTAGTCGAGAATGACCCCTGTTCTTTCTCTTGAAATCGTGGAGCGCCTCCTAGAAGGCGTGGGTTTTTATACCACTTGTTAGTCATAATCAATGTGTGAGACTTATGGACATGAATAATCCTGCAAGGGATGAACTTGTGCATAAGAACGACATGGTCAAAGTTCTCAAGGATACCAACCAAGGTACCCCTTCCCAAGGGGATTCTTGTGCTTTTCCTTTCTTTGGAAACGTTGGTACCACTTTGATGGCCACTTTGAACGTTCCTGGGTTGAGTGTAGGACCATTGATTTGGTTGTGGACCACTCCAAAGGTTCCGAATGCTCTTGATGCTTATCAGATAAACACCTTATGTCAGGGGCATCGTACATATTTTGATCCTTCACCTTCTGCATCCACAAAGTTTACTTCTCCTCCGCCTCCCTCTTCTGGTGAAAGTCTTGCTACTCGTAACCAGAAGTTTAAAAGGAATATGAAGAGGAAGAGTAAGAGAAAGAAGTCACCAACCTATGCTAGTCATGTTGGAGATCTGTCACTAGCCTCTGCAAGTCATGCCAGGGGAAAGCGACGAACCTATGCTAGTCATGCTGGAAGCACAAGCCCAATCACTGTAAGTTATACTGGCAGTAAGTCACCAACCTTTGCGAGTCATGTTGGAGATATGTAATCAACCTCTACAAGTCATGTTGAAGACCAACACTCAGCCTCTGCTAGTCATGCTGGGGGCACGAGTCCAGTCACTGCGAGTCATACTGACATTTCGTCAACAACATTTGCGAATCATGTTGAAGACAAGCAACCGGCCACTGCAAGTCATGTTGGGGGCATGAGTCTAGTCACTGCTAGTCATATTGGACAAACATCACCAACCTATGCAAGTCATGTTGGAGATTAGCTATGTTATCTCCATTTTGTGGGATAACTAAGGAGATGATGTCTCGAAGCCCTCAGGTTGCAGATATGGAGTGCCGAGAGACCACACGACTAAATGTGTCCACTTGCACATACAAAATCTCGCTCTATCACCACATTCTGATCCATTGTCAACACATCCACGACACCAACTAGCTTTTGGAAGGCATATGGGTCTTGCTCCATGTGGTACAAGTCAGGTATTGTGGCAGGTAATCATCCTAATATTTAAGGCATTTAAACATGTTATATTTAAGCTACTTTTGATTATAGAACAACTACTCGGACGTTATGCTTTTGACCCTGTTTCACCTTGGTGAGTGTCATAGATTTCTTAGTAAGTGGCCAACCTTAGGGAAGGTTTGTAACTGAGGATCCCTTGAGGGATTATCATACCATTCTCGACCATACTTACCGCCTTCTGCTCATTAGACTCTCGTCATATTGTCTTCTTCTAGAATCTTTGACTTTAGTGATCCAATAAGGACATGTACCTCATTTCATGGGAAGAAGGGGCTGAAGGCCTAGGGGGATTGCTGTTGGCTAAAAAAGATAAAAGCCTAAATATAGACCTTCCAGATGCTTCGCCCAGGGATCCCCGAGAAAGCAATGAAACACTTCTTTGTAAGAAAAGGGGGACCTACAAAAACAAATAATAATGAATGCTTAAGGTGTTACTTGGAGGATGGGAGGTCCAATCACGAGACGACCTATCATGATCATAGGTATTTAGCGGTATGACATTACCATCATCTTGTCACCAAGCCAGGGTAGTGGCTATCAGTTACACAACTGAGAGAAAGGGGGTCTCATCACGAGCCGATCTTCTCATTTCCACGAGGCATTTGTGAATGACATTGTCGTTATCTGGACACCAAGACAGAACAATGGCCTTCAACTTGTTTCTTAAAAAAATGAAATAAATAAAGAATGGCAAGAAGATGGGCTTGGAAAAAGTGCTTTGCAAATGAAGGTGACACACACCCTCTACAAAGGCACCCATAAATGAGATAATAAAAGCCTTTGTATGTCATGAAACTCATCGACCTATGAAGTCTAAACCCCTTCCACATCATCATCCACTACATAACCTTGGAAGGCCATCCTTGGGAGCATCCTCTACTTGAGGGATTTGGTCTACCCAATAGGACTTTATTGAAACCCTTTCCATAATTAAACTTGGTCAATTGTATAGGGTTTTTGAGCATTTGATTAATTTGATGAGGTAGTTTTGATGCACATATTTAGGTGCCTTATTTATTAGATGTGCTTTACATTTGTCATGATATGTTTTTGTTGATTTCTTTAGAGGGCGTATCGTTTTGTTTTGTAGGACCTTGTCTAGCTTGGGATTCCATGGGGCTTGAAGACCACAGGTTGGATGCCAAGGGCCCACATGCCAGATCACGATGACTTTCCTTTGGAGGCCTAGAAGACATCATGGATGACCTTATCTAGCCCCTAGTACCCAAACGACTTGCCTAGGAGAGACAAAACTTCACTTTTGGAGGGTCTACGTCATGCTTGAGGGGGTTTGGTGGTGATGGAGGTGTTGTTCATTGACACATGGCACATTTTGAAGGAAGGAAGGCTTTGAACTATGAATATGAGGCTTGGAGGGATGACAAATGGAATTTGGAGGCCTTGCTATGCTTCTCCAACTCCAACGACTTGCTCCAAGTGCCAAAACGTCTCCCTAAAGGGGTGACATCATCTTATTTTAGGGTTTCTAATATGCAAAAGCACAAATTAAATATTATTATTTTCTTTAAGGAGTAAGATAGGAGTTGTTGACCCCTTATCTTATGTTTTACCCTAATTATGTGGACAATCTATGTTTTATTGTTTTAGTATAAATATATATCATTTGTATCTCATTTGAACATAACTCTCCCATTGTGAGAGGTTTCTTGGCTGAAATTTGTGCCTTACTTGGGAAATTTTCTCCATCTCCCTTGCTACATATCTCTTGTTATGATTTGCTTTGTCTATTGGATGAAGAAGTAAGGTGTTATCTTTCTTGGAGAGTATTTCACGCTTTTATGGTGGATTTTTCTTGGTTAAAAGGAGTTTATCTTGTTAATGCTTGGACTAGGTAAGAAATCTTTAATGTTAATGCTTCTTTTCTTGGTCTCAAGGTTAATTTGCTAATATTTTGGGGAGTATAAGGGCATACAACCCCACTAAGCCCATCATATTTGTCTTGGAATAATTTGTTACACAAATGAATACTAGGAGGAGTAAAAGGGTTTACACCCTCCTAGGGTTTTCTTTAGCTAGTCTTGCTTGCCTTAGGGAGTAAAAGAGATTACACCCCCAAGGAAGTAGCACAACTAGTTTTTTTTTTTTTAAAGACTCCAGAACCCAATAGTTAAAGGCACTAATATTTGCATTGGAGAAATAAAATCATTGCATTGGGATATGTAGAATCACAAGATATTGAAATTGTTCAAGTTGGATTATTTTTTGCATGTTATAAGATTTCTTATGCCCTAAGGGCATCCTCTTTTAGCCAAGGACTTCATTGCTGCAATAATTTTAATGCTACAACCATTAGGGCTGCAAGAAAATTCACTTTCTCTCATAATTTACTGTAACATCCCGCTCTTGTGTGCACTGAGCGAACTTATTCTTTGAGGACACTTGCATGCAAGTGATTCGGGTTATTATACTATTGGTCGTTTTGATTATGATTATGGGATATTATGGATGTGATGATATGTTATTTCGTTGTATTTACATTGACAAGTGCTATTGAATGAGTTTTCTTGAGTGTGCAGGACTTTGGACATTGAGGATGCAGAGGCATCGATGAAATCCCTTGGACTCCGAATCGAGTAAGGGAGTGGGCTGTTTGGGGTTTGAATGTTGTTGATGTGACATATGTACATATGATTAGATGTTATGATGATTGATTATTATTGCTGACATGATTTGTTAATGGATGCAGGATGACGATAGCTTGCCGACCAGACTCACATGTGGAGTAGAGGGGTCACGCAGGACAACCAAAGACATTGAGGGAGAGGTGTGGTAGCAGCCCTGCCATAGCCTATTAGCACTCCTGCCGTGGCTTGAACTGTAG
>JZKD02S1257920.1:158840-189969 GCA_000966675.3 Picea glauca
GTTTTCTACTGAGTAGGGATTGGTCCCAAAAGTTGTAAGGTTACTTTTCCATAGTTCGGTCACATTTGTGGATATCATGGAAGGGATAATAAAAACAAATCAAGGTAGATTGGGAAAAATATATGAAAACATGGTTACTAATCTTGAGGGAAAAAATGAACTAGTTTTGTTCACGAATTCTATTATGGAGAATTTCTTTTCATAAATTGATTTCAAAATTTTTATTGTAGAAACCACACCTTCCCAGTATGATAAACATTTTGAAGCCCTCCATTGCTCTCAAACTAGTGTGACTCACTATATATTACTATATTTAGATAATACTAACACCACTAGTTTAGAGGTAGATATTGACATTTGGAAATTGTATTTTGATGGCTTTAAAACATAGGAAGGAGTAGGTGCTAGATACATCCTAATTGATCTAACAATTAAACAATTTTTAATTTCCTACATATTAGAGTTTTAATGTACTAATGATACAACTGAATACAATTTTTTTATCTAAGGGTTCTTAAAGTATTTGGATTTAAATTCCAAATGCATTTAAGTTTTAAGTGATTTAGAGATCATAGTGAGGCAAGTAAAAAACTCAATTGATTGTCATTCACCTCATTTGAAAAAACACCAACAAGAGGTATGGAATTTGATTAAAAAATTTGAAGCATTTAATATTATTTCCGTACCACAAAATATAAATATAGAAGACAGTAACTTAGCTAATGCTGCTTCTCATTTGGGCCCTCTAGATGGGGATATTACTGATAAATTTTATATCGAATTGAATTTTAGGCCTTCCATTTTAGACAACATCATAAAATGGAGGGGTTTCAATGATGATAAACATATTATCGACTTCCAAACTTGTAAAGGAACTTTCCAAAATGATACTGTAGATGATGAGGAGTATGCAATATCCCTAGAAGACCCTCAAAGTATGTTCACTAACTTAAAATCCAACACCATAGATAGAAATGTGGTCACGTTGGAAAATATTTTTAATTCATGACATATTCAATAGGCCAACCAATGTAAGGCCCACAATTCATCTATGCAGTATGAATTGATCAATCTGGGATTTGAAAAGGATCCCAAGAATGTAAACCTTGACCTATGCTTCACTAACTAGGAAAGAAACACATACATTAAATTGTTTAAATGATACAAATATGTGTTTTCCTACTCATACGATGATTTGAAAACATACAAAACAAAAATAATCCAACAAACCATACCAATAAAAAACGAATCCAAGCCTTTTCAACAATTTTTTTTAAAGATGCTTCCTACTTTAGAACCTTTAGTACAAAAAGAACTAAAAAATTTGCTTGATGTTAAAATAGTTTTCCCTATTCTCCACTTTGCATGGGTGGATATCATAGTCATCATTTGTAATAAAAGTAGGGAAATAAGAATTTGTGTGGATTTCAAAAATCTAAATTGGGCATAAAAAAAGATAATTATCTAATACCTCCCATGGAACAAATATTGAAACTAGTTTTTGGTCATGAAATGTTTCCTTTGTTAGATAGGTTTTCTGGATATAACTAGGTTTTGGTTTCTAAATAAGATAGATTGAAAACTACTTTTTGAACAAATCGAGGAATGTTTTGTTATAGGAAAATGCCTCTGAGTCTAATGAATACAGATGCCAATTTTTAGAGAGCTATGGGCATTGCATTCAATGTTTTTATTAATAAGAGTGTAGTAGTTTATTTAGATGATGTTACTATTTATTCTAGGAAATTCTTTGACCACCTACCACATGTCAAAAATATTTTTAAAAGATGTAGGAAGTATGGTATTTCATTGAACTCTAAGAAGATTATTTTTTCATTCACTGAAGGGAAATTACTTAGGCATGTGATATATAAAAATGATGTAACAATGGACTCTAAAATTACTAAGGATATCACTTAGATTACTCTCCCCCATAATAAAAAATCAATGCAATATTTTTTAGGGAAAAATAATTTTGTAAGAAGATTTGTTTGTGATTTTGTTGAAATTGTTAAAGCTTTGTAGGTGTTGATTAATAAGGATGCACAATTCAAGTGGGGTTCATTGGAAAAGGAAGCATTTGAGAAAATAAAATGTGCTATTGTTTTTTCCCTAGCTTTATGCATCCCAAATTTTGAAAATGATTTATTTTTGTATATTTTTTCTTCATATCACTCACTTGATACTATTATGACTCAGAAAGATCATGAAAACAAAAGGTTTCCCATCTCTTTCATGAGCTCAGGATTACAAGGAGTCGAACTAAACTACCCTGCTATTGATAAGTAGGCCTATGATATGGTTGAGGATGTAAAACAATTTAGATCCTATATCCTTAAGAACCACACTAAATTTGTTGTACCCCACCCAACTGTAAGATTTTTTTTGGTACATAAAGAGTTGGGGAAGGAAGGGGTAATTGGATGACAACAATTTAGGATTATTAATTTTGAGATTAATTTGCCTACAACCATTTTTAAATGGAAAAGTCTCTATAAACTTGCTATTGAAGCTCAAGATCATGTTTAGGAAGAGGAAGTAGGCTGGGATAATGAGTTTGTTGTCCAAAATACTGAAGTTATGTCCATTCTGTCCAATATTGATTGATGGTATTATGAACTAAAATATTATTTTCAACATGGATAAAGTACCACTTACCTAGATGCAAAGAAAAGAAGATATTTGAGGTTAAAATCCCTCTTAATATCAACTGATTAATGGTGTCATATTAAGAAAAATTATGATAGATTATTACTAACATGTGTGGGAGTCGATGAAGCTATAAATATTTTGAAAGACCTACATTATGGGCCAACTGGTGGACACTTATTGGGAGAAACCAAATCCCATATGATATTCAAAGATGGTTATTAATAGCTTACACTTTTTTGATATGCCCATGCTTACACTATAAAATGTAAAATCCATCAACAATGTGCTGGAAAGGATTTAAAACCTACTATTCCTCCTGAACTAGAGAAAATTGATAAACCTTTCGAGCAACAAGTACTAAACATTATAGGTGAAATCAATCCTAATTATTCAAAGAAACACAAGTACATTCTAACAAAAATGGATTATTTCACTATATGGAAAAAATCCATTCCTTTGACCTAAGTGAATGAAAGCAAAATCATAAAATTTTTGGAACAAAACCTCATAACTAGGTTTTGTATGCCATCTATTTTGGTGTTTGAGAATGCATCATATTTTTCTTCATTAAAATTAATTGAATATTCCTTTGATAAATGAATTGTTATTCAATATTCAACCAATTTCTATCCTTAGGGGAATGGGGTGTCCACAAATAATTTTTTTATTTCAATTCTAAAAAAGGTCATAATTGGCCATAATCGAAACTATCATAATGCTCTTCCTAATTCTCTATGGGAAGATCGAGTCATTCCTAATGATACCCTAGGCACATCTCCTTATTTTTTGGTGTATGGAAAATGATCCATCCTTCCTTCAAACATTTCCTTGCCTTCTCTTAAATTATCCAATTAGCCAAGGGGCAGAGTTCCTTAGCCCTTCATAATAGAGTTGACACCTTAGTCAAGTTAGAAGAAGAGCGTGGAAAATCTAAGCATAGATTTGCATCCCATTAACAAATTGTTAAAAGATGGGTTGACAAACACTCAACCAGGAATACAAATTTTCTAATAGGAGGTCTGGTTGTTAAGTGGGACAAATATATTGAGCTGAAGGGTAAACATTTGAAACTTCAACAACTTTTTCTTGGACCCTTTCAGGTGGTTGAAAAACTCAACCTTGGCACTTATAGATTGCAGAACATGGAGGGGGAGATGAAGCTTCTCCCTATCAATGGACAAGTCTTGAAGATATATTTATGTTAGCTACCTAAAGGAAGTTGACATGTACATAGTAGTCTTCATTTCTTTAGTCCCACTTTCTATTTTTTTTTACTGATTTTAGTTTTGAGTTTTGTTGAATATGTTTTATTATTCTAAGTTTGTTTTAAATAGATTTATTTATGCTTCAAAAATCTGGTTTACATTTATTTATTTTGAAATAATTATTTTTCTCCCCATGGATTATATACTATTGATCATTTTGTAATCTCACATAAGGGTTAAGTGTAGGGTTTTATTAAAAGTAGGCACACTCACTAATATTTTTAATCTCCTGTCTTATTCTTCAGCCATAACTTAAACAAGATGTTGTGAATACATGTTCCACACTACTTGAAAGTTAAAACATTGGGTGTTCAAAAAGATGGCAATCATGTTGGGAATCTCTCCCAAGAACCAAGATGTAATCCTCAAGTATCCAGGGGGTTTACACAATCATATATGAAATAAAGTGATGCTCTTCAAGCCAAGGACAATGGATGAGGCATGTGTATAGGAAAAGTACTTGGAAAACATAGGACAAAATAAAGGGAAACCAAGTGGTTCCAAGTAGAAATATCTTCAGGAAGCTTCCAAGGAGGGGAAGACAAAGTGGAAATGGGGAAAAGATAAGAATACAACAACCACTACACATAATTGAAAACATACCAACAACCATTGCAATCATTACAACATTGATGGCCACACTAAGGAAAAGTGTTGGAAACTACATACAAAGCTAAACCTAAAGAACCACAAAAAGGATGGAAAGAAAAAGAACCTTCTAGCCATAGATTCGAGCAATCAGGTTGAAAGTAGCTATGATGTGGATGAAAATATTGTCCGCACATAGGTGCGGAAGGAGGTGAATCCAAGTAGCTTTCATCACAAAGAAAAGAAGGCCATGAACAAGTTATTCCACATCAATATTTAGGTCAAGAAGACCAAGATAGATGCTCTGTTCGACTCTAGTTAACATGCTAATATTGTAGCAGTTGATCTAGTCAAGAAGCTTGGATTGGAGGTTCATGATCATCCTATCCCCTATCCATTGAGTTAGGTAAAAAACGATGCAAAGATAAAGGTAACAAAGAAGTGCAATATCAAATTTGTTGTAAGTGTTGTTTTTATAGATGAAGTAAATTTGGATGTAGTACCATTGGATGTATGCAGAGTAGTGTTTGGAAGCCCCTACATGTATATGAGGGATTCTATATTCGTGCAAAGAGACAATCGATACCACCTCATCAAGGATGGTGTTGGGCTTGTGATTTGGTTAATTAATGATGCTGATTAAATCCTTTTTGACCGATATTATATATGTATTAATAGCCACTTCGAAGAAGTTTTGAAGGATTTCATATCAAATCATCATAGCTTATACCATGTACTTGTAATTGATGTTTTGTGATGGTTTTGAGTTTAATTTGGTTTTATTTAATGATTATGAGAAGCTAATGCACAATCTGTGTGTCATAGGGAAAAATCGCAAGGCATTTTTCCATCCAGTAGCTCATCCGGTACTTCATTTGACACTACGTTCGATACTTCATCCGACACTACGTCCGACACTGCATCTAGCACTAAAAACATGGGTGAGTTGGAGGTTGTTATATCATCGACCTGTGCTGGGTGAATCAACGACATGGGTTTTGTTCACCCTCATGGCCTCTAAATACTGAGCTCTTGACATCTTGGATTAAGTTGTTATGCTGAGCCTTGAGTGGCTCGTTCATTTTCTAGAAGCCAACGACAGTTATAACGTATTTAATGGAATTTTTTTTTTTTAGAGGAGGTTGACCCTTCTAGTGGTCGACCTATTGAATTGTAACTATTATAAATACCACAGTAGTGGTCAAACAAAGTGTCAAGAATTGTTAGAATCGTTTTGCTGTGTAAACTCAGAGATTTCCATAAACTTGTGTTAGACTGCATTTTTTATTTAATGACCAGAACCGTGCTGATTTAGCTCATGATTTTCTTTTGAGGAGTAGCCACGACCTACTGGGGCCCCCACCAGTGGTATGGGTGAATAATTGGATAATTAGTTTGTGTATTTCAGTTGTGCAATTATCATTTCTTCCATTTCCTGTTATATGTGTTTTTATCATTTTACATGCTGTGTATTTGCTGTTCATCATTTAATTGTTTAAATTTCCTTTTTGTAGGTTGCTTGAGACAGTTGTTAGTATGTTGTGTCTTTTTAATTATTAGTAAATAGCTTGCAAGCTTAGATACTAACCTTGTTGTGTGATTAAATGCTAATTTGAATTTCTGCAGGTTGAAATAGAATAGCTAAAACAAAGTATTAAGTTAATACAGAGTACAAAGTTTCTTTGGCAAAGTTTCGATGGATGAATAGTTGCTAGTTTTGATTTTAATTCTCAGTTTGCTTATCTAGTTTGCTTACCAATTTTGTTGTAGTATGTTGAGGTATAAGTAGAATTTAAATTATGTTTTTATAAGCATTTTAACTTGCAATTTGAATTGTTAATAATAGGATTAACTTAGTTTATTTTATGAAATTTCCATTCTAGATTTAAATTTCAATTTTAAATAGAAGTTTGAGTTTGAGTTAAGTTTTAGTTACGAGTTTCTAATCATGTGAATTTTCTTACATAGCATAAGAGTGCATTTAAATTAAGTAGAATAGCATTTTCTTATCATTGATGATTAATGCATAAATTGAGAGATCACATGGATTTTCAGGATAGTTGATATTTCTTCTATGATGGCTAAGCTCTCGTTAGATTGCTTGATTCACACTTTCCATTTCTCCATAGAATTTAATATTGAAATTATTCCTCTTGAGATATCACTAATCGTTAGATGCCATCGTGATGTCATAAGACACCGAAGACATAATCATCATATTTGAAGTTTCTTGTTATTGTAGCTTAAGAATAGTTGTTGATTAATCTTTGAATATTGTCATGATGCTCTTAATTAAATAGGTTAAGATTTCCTTTCACAGATTAGAAGTAATTATGAGTTTTATCTTAAGAATAGAGTCCACTTTCTTAATAGTTTTGATTAGTTACCTGTTGAGTAGTTTTGATTAGTTTACTTGTTGAATGATTTTTAATAGGTTAGTTGTTTGATTGTTTATTTGCTTACTTGCTACTGCTCATTAATTTGAATAGATTGATTAGATTAATTTGCTGTTGCTATTTCTCATTGAGTTGAATGGATTAAATAGATGGCTTGCTTTTTTCTCATTAGATTAAATAGGTTAACTTATTCAAAGTAGGGTTTTCATTCACTTCTTTAGGAACAATCCATCGATCCAATGTTTAAAAGTTGCTTAGGGTAGATATTTCAAGTTCCTTGATAGGGTTTGCTCATTGATAGTCTTTTCTTAAGTAGATTATCCCTCAGATAGACCATCTCCTTAGTTAGACTATATTTCCTCTAGCTTTTCTACCTTGGCACATATAGTGCTACAAATCTATGTTTACTTACCCCGGGTTGACAATTTAATTGAGGGATTTAGTGCATATAGAACATCCATCATATGGTAAATCGTTCATCATCAACACACACAAAGGATAATAAAAAATTTCACTCGTAAGTTCCAATCAAGCTAAGAAATCGATTAGTTCTACCAATAAATATGTTTTACTTTTTCTAAGAGAAAATCAATCTGGTGAAGAGTCGTCAAAAGTAAAGACATCCCAAGAAGGGTGTACTAAAGAGAAGAAACATCAATTGGAGGAGTTTCTATAGGAATACAGAGGAGTGGCCCACAATCCTAAAGGGATACCACCCAAGAGGGGGATGTGGAGCATGGCATACAATTATTTCCATCCTCCCCATTGCCAAATATTGGGCTGTATAGACAATCTGTTTTAGAAGCAAATGAAGTGAAAAAACAATTGAAAAAGTTGTTGGAGCCGGTTGTGATTCAACAAAGTACTTCACCTTGTGGGTCACCCATCATAATTGTCCCCAAGAAGGATGGGACATGGATATGTGTATTGATTATAGGGCATTGAACAAGATTACACTAAAGAATCAATACCCTCTGCCCAAGATCGATGATATGTTGGACCAACTTCAACATGCCAAGTATTGAATTAAGATGGATTTGAAATCAAGATATCACTAGGTACGAGTCAAAGAAGAGGATACCTGGAAGACTACCTTCAAGACAAGGGAAGGTTTGTATGAGATGTTGGTTATTCCAATTGGTGTTTTCAATACACCGGCTACATTTATGAGACTAATGAATGATGTTTATGCCCTTATCTAGAATAATTTGTTATTGTTTATTTGGATGATATTTTGGTTTATAATGCTATGTAGGAGGAGCACATCTCACATATTATGCAGGTATTAGAGATCCTAAAGAAGCACCAACTGCTGGACAATCTCAAGAAATGTGAGTTTTCTCAATCATATTTGGTGTATCTAGGGTATGCGATCGATAGAGGCGAGCTTAAGATATATCCCACCAAGATGGATGCCATCATGAAATGGCCAGTTCCTAAAAATTGCATAGAATTTAATAGATTTTTTGGGGCAGTGCAACACTTGTGGAAGTTCGTAGCTTTATTTTCAGCAATAGCTGCAACACTCCACATAATAAAAATAGATAGTAATATTTTTCAATGGGGGAAAAATCAACAAAAGGCCTTTGATGAGATGAAAATAAATATCATTCAAGCACCAATGCTTGTGTTACCAAACTTGCAGAAGCCCTTCGAAGTGGAGATATATGCAAGTAGGTATGCCATGGGAGAATTCCTAATGCAGGGAGGTCTGTCTACTATCATTCTAAAGCATTTCACAAGGAAATTCTCAACTACCTTACCTATGACAAGGAGCTCTATGCCTTGGTACAAGATTTAAAAAAGTGGAAGCACTATCTGATGGGAAAAGAGACCATCATCCACATAGATCACCAATCTCTCCAGTATTTTTAGGCCCAAAGTAAGTTACAACAAACTAGGCACTAAAAATTGATGGGGTTCTTACAACAATTTCATTTGGTCATGAAGTATAAGAAGGGTAGCAAAAACAAGTTGACATACTTTCTTTCATGACCACCCACATCCAATATTACAACTTTGGGAACTCTGATGCACATGGATCCTTTTACCCATGATGCATATAAATAGGCATACACAAAAGATGAGGACTTTAAGGAGGTATTTCAATAGATATAGGGCCAAATTTATATATAAGAAGGTGACAAAAGGGATGACTATCATTTCCAAAATGGTTTACTCTACAAGATCGATAAGCTCTCTATTCCTAAATGTGTATGATTCAATCCTATCAGAGAGGCTCACACCTCTAAGGTTGTAGGAAATTTTGGTGTTGGGAATACAATTGAAAACATATAGAGGTATGTGTATTGGCCCAAAATGTAAGAAGATGTAGCATGGTACATTAGAGAATGTATACTTTGATGTACCAACAAGCCCAACAACAAGAAGAAAGGTCTATACCATCCCTTACCTATACACACTCGACCTTGGGAAAGTATTTCGATGGATTTTGTGAGAGGTTTACCAACAACTAGGAAGGGACATGACTATCTATTTGTGGTCGTTGACAAGTTCAACAAAATGTGCATTCTAATTCCTTGTAAAAATATCATCAATGGACAAGAAGTAACAAACAAGTTCTTTGAATAGGTCTAGGTGCACTTTGGGATACCAAGGAGCATCATCTTAGACATGGATACCATATTTATTAGTGAATTTTAGATTACATTGTTGGAGAAAATGGACACTAAGATCAAGAGGTCTACAATATTCCATTCACATACATATGGGCAGACAAAAGTAGTCAACATGACTTCGATGCAACTTTTTAGGGGTTACAATAAGAAGAATTTGAAGACCTGCGATGGAAATATGATCTACATGCAACACTCTTATAACAAATTAGTCCACACTTATATTGGTAAGTCACCTTTTGAAACTTGCTTTGGATATTTTCCACCTTCACCCTTAGATATTGTATATGGACAACAAGGAGGATAAATGGAGGACCTCACATGAGATGAATTAAAGGAAACAAATTATGTTGAGAAGATGAGGAAAATCCATTGCAAGTATAAAATATGTTGAAGAAGTCACATGAAAAGAACAAGGCTAGACATGACCAACATAGAATAGAGAGAACATTTAGAGTGGGAGACAAAGTATGGTTATAAATGAATAAGGAAATACTATAGGGTCTTGTTAATAAGATAGATGCTTTATGGTATGGTCCTTTTGAGGTATTGGAAAATGTGGGAGATAACACCTACATACTCAATATACCCCCATACATGCGAATTTACATAGTAGTGAATGTAGAGAATCTCAAACTCTATGAGCCCTTCATGTTAGATCAGGAGGGAAATCGGGTCCTACCTTCCATACAAGACTTAGCACCAGATGCTCAAGAAGATTAGGAAGATGACATAGTTTTGCAGAAGCATCCCAAAACTACAATATAGGGGTAGCATGGTAGATTAGTTTGAAATGACAATTTCTAGGCAAAGTAGAGTGGTACTCCAGGGAGAAGGTAGATAAAACATTTCCTCATCTCATTTAGTAAATATTTTGGGGACCAAAATCCTCCCTAAATGGGGAGGTATGATCCATATTGGATCATTATATCATTTTTCATCTATCTCTATGCTTTCATAGTGGGAAAAAAATGGAGGAATCAACTCCCAGGGTCATTTTAGTGGCAGGTCCTAGTTTGGAAAATTGGGGCCCGAAACCTTCTGGAGCCATTTTGAGGCATGAAATGACATTTTTTGGGGTTAAAAATTTCTTAGAAAATCTAGGACCTCATGACACTATTCTACACATCGATACCTTTCCAATGGTGAAAAAATTACGTCAATCAAAGCTCGTATGAAAAAGTTATGCCTCATGCAAGTTGACCTAATGTGTTGACCACCATGGTGCGATAGGATGCCACATCATCCCTCATTACTCATGAATATGGGGCCATCCATGTATGTAATTTCAAGAATATTTTAGAAGGTCCAAAACCCTATAACATTTGAGAGTTGAGGAAGTAAAATACCTACCCCTAGATGGCTATTGGTCTATGTTAAATATCAAGCCACTAGGAGGAGAAGGGATTCCATTCTATGCTATTGTATTTTGTTCCATAGTAGAGAAGAACAATTGGGAGTGTGAAATTAGATAGCATAATAGAGGGGGTTAATTTTCTATAGTAGCCTAGCAGGACAAAGGTCTTAGGTAACTCCATAGAGAGTGCCTTATCCTTTGCACTTGCATTATTTTCATACTAGAGAAAAGAGAGTAGAGCAACCTCACCTTATAGTTGGTTTTCTCCCGTAAGGGTTTCCCAAAGAAAATATTTGCATTATTTTGTGGATGGTGTGTGATTGTATTTTAATGTTCTCTATTTTCTGCATTTTATCTATTTCACGCATAAGCAGAAAATCAATAACTAAATATTCTATAATCTAAAAGAATTTAACCTTCATAGTATAGATTTCAGTTTTATTCGTCAGATCTGTTGTGATGAACTGTTCCAGTGGAATATCCATGAAAATTTACATATCATTAGTGGAGAAAGGTCTATGATGTTAGGGTGGCTCCATCAAAGCTATGGATGCTTCTAGGTAGTGGAACAACACCGAAATAAAGTGAAACAACCTTTGTGCTCAAAATATTCAACCCCATTTTAAAGAAAAACTTTGTGATTATGACTGTTACCTGAAACATCAGGGGAAGCTTTAAAAAAATCAACTTCACACTTTCTATCGTTAATAAAAAATACTAAATCATTGAATTTATATGATTGGGGTAATATGGATTCATGTTACAAGGGGAGTGTTGGAGAATAAAATGGAACAAGATATGAAAAAAGAACATAGTACTATAAACAATCGAAGAGGGACAAAAATTTTGAAGAATAGAGGTGACATCTAAAGACACCGTTACAACACTTAAGCACAACATACTATGATCAAAACATCACAATGCATATTACACATATTGATCTTCATGATCTATTGTGCAATCTCAATTCACACTCAATGTTATGATAATGAACCAAGGGGCATTCTTTTCTAGTCTCATGATCTAACTGACTTCCATAAAATACAAAATATCTTGTCCACATATAACCATCGGCTATTAGAGTTGACTCCAAAAAATACACTCTATCACATCGGCTTGATGGGACTTGATCCGAATGATTATCCGTGCAACTTGTAGTCGATTGTAGGGATGGTTGATCTACTGCACGATTATGTTTGACTGCTGGTCGACTGTCTGACCGATAGGCACGTCGACTACTTGAATGACTGATGTGGTGTATTGATCAATTGCCCGACTGAATATATCTATATGCAGGTCAAGCTCTCGATCGAATAAACCCAAGAGATGTGTGATGAACCATCAATTCTTGATGTTCCAACACCCCCGCCCCACCCCCCCATCAACACACAAATTTGGAGATTCATGAGGTGAAATTAAATCACTAGAACAACCCCGCATAATTGCAGCTTCCTAAATCCCAAGMAAAGTGCAAAGCTTGATAAATTTGGCTTCARCTAAAGGTTTGGTGAAGAAATCAAAAACTTGATCTTCAKTGCAACAATATTCAAGMGAAACAATGATGTCATGAACCAACTACCACAAATAGTGATCATGGGGCTCAACATACTTCCTCTTACTATGAGGAACAATATTGTTAGAAACCTGTATGGCACTTTGATTTTCACAGTAGATTGTAGTCGAGGTCTGAACATGAAATCTATGCTCGCCCAAAAGTTTGTGAATATAAAGTACCTCAATACCATCTTGAATAATGCCTCGATATTATAATTTTGTATTCGACAAAGAGACTACCTTCTTTTTCTTGCATGAACACACCAAAGGTCTAGTGCTATAGAAAAATACATACCCAGAAGTGGATTTACGATCGTCTCCATCACCAACCCAGTTGGAGTCGCTGAAGCCGACTAGAAAATCTGAACTATGATAATATTTGATACCAAAATGAATGGTACCCTTCATATCAAAAAATGCATTTTACTTCTTTCCAGTGGTTTTCTCGAGGATCCTGCATGAACCTATAAACTACACTAACAACAAAGGATATATCAGGTTGACTATGATCAAGATAAATAATATTGTCGACTAATTGTCGACAGAGAGTAGATTTGACAATGGGTGTTGGACATGTTTTAGTAAGCTTCACTCCAGAATGAAAGGGAGTGGAAAATGACTTGCAATCAACCATCTTAAAACGTGTTAATAGATCCATTACATATTTAAACTAAATGAAAAAAACCATCACACAGTGGTAATACTTGAAGACCTAAAAAACAATGCAGAGTGCCAAGATCTGTCATATCAAAGGAGTCAACAAGTTTTTTCTTCAATCTAAAGATGAGAGCATTATTATTTCCAGTAATGATAAAGTCATCAACATATACAACAAAAATCAGAGTGTCTCCATTCGAGTGGAGAACATACAATCCATGATAAGATTCACACTTTTTGAAACGAAGCCGAAGAAATAAACTATCGATCTTAGCGTACAAAGCCTGAAGAGCCTTCTTCAAACTATAAAGCAACTTCTTGAGTTGACATACCAAATTGGAATTTGTCACAAATCCAGGTGGATGTTCCATGTAAATTTCTTCAGATAGGTATCCATGAAGAAAGAGACTCTTCACATCCATCTGATGAATCTTTCATCAAAAATGAGTAGTGAGGGAAATAATAAATCAATCATAGTTTATATTTACAATGGGGGCAAAGGTTTCAGTGTAGTCGATGCCTTCTTGTTGAGAAAATATCTTCACAACAAGGCATTCTTTATGTTTCTCAAAAACACCATCAGAGGTGAATTTGGTCTTGTAGACCCATCGACACTTCACAATATTCTTTCCATGCAGTCGAGAAACCAAGTCCCAAGTTTGATTCTTCAACAAGGAATAAATTTTAGTCTTCATTTCATGTTCCCATTTAGTTTGACCTTCAAAATATAAGTATGTAATAGGGTTGAAGGTTTCAAGAAAGTGAGTCAATAAGGAAATGCTGACATGTTGTTTCTGACTTAAAGTATGTTGTCCATAGGAGGCATATCCAACATCAACTCCATTGGTTTCAATTGTCTTAGTATCCCATTAGAGTAGACAAGAAATAGGTGAACTACATTTCACTTTATTAGGTTGAATAGAAGTTTGAGGTTCTGCAATCGATGGATCAATCGAAACAATAGACGTCAAACTATTAGACTCAGAGATCGATGATCGATTCAAAACATGCAGAAGTTTCAACGAACCAGTCTAATGTAGGAGCATCGTCAGCAGACAAACGAGCGTGAAGGCAGAAGACGGCTGGAAAAGCACCAGCGCACGTTTTTGAAATGTTTTTGAAGCATTAATGTAATGGTTAAAGGGAAGCGTACTTGCATATTGTAAACAGATCATGAGCGATTCGCTCTCATCTGTAGAATGTAGAGGCATTTATGCATAGTTAATGAAAGTAGGTAGATTTGAATTGTAGATTAGACAGTTGAGAAGAGCAGGAGGGAAAATGGATATAGACACCCTCATATTTGTATTATTGTATCATTAGAACATTAGCATAGATCTGTAGCAAAGAGCTGTAGAGAAGAACCCATGTACAGAAGCACTTGAGTTAATATATGAAGCTTTGACTCAACTTTCATGGTGTTGTGATGCTTACTGTTTACATTTACTGAATCGTATGCTTACAATGGTTTTTTTCTCTCTGTTATGCATTTGTTGTGATGCTATGCTGTGTATGTAGGATTTCATATTAAATGTTTGAAGTTTGAGAGAACAAAGAGAATGAGTTTCAATTGTTTCTCTTCGTGAGAGAGAATTTCCTGCAAGGAGTGCAGTGAAACGTTCGCAAGGAGTGCATTGACAAAGGTTCAAAGGTTATGTCTGAAAGCTTAGGAGGGATACCGTTGTTCTCATTTCAGCAGAAGTGCAAGTGAAGCACAGGAGCTGTGCAAGGCGTGCACAGACTAACTGAGTCCTTAGTAGTTATTTACTAAGGTGGAAGAAGAAAGACTGCTATTGCAGAAGGTGCACAGAGATGAGAGTTTAAATACACAAAAGTATTTGAAGGTCTATCGCAAGGAGTGCAAGCAAAGGCCCTTTTTCGAGGCTTGAATTTACCAGAGAAATCTCAGAAGGGGTAGCATCTTTGAAGTGTTCGAAAGAAGGCAGGAAGCAGAATCTTCATGCAGAAGGTTAAGTTATGGTGAAAGAACATTGGCTCGTTCCATAGAGGTTCTTGAGGGAAAAATCGAGTGGTCGAAGTTCTCTGTAGAGAATTCATGAAATAGCGAGGACCGTAGGATCCAGAGGAGTTGCAGGTTGGATTAGGGTTGGACGAAACCATCTTGTGGGTTCCAGGATTCAACAACGATCGTTGATCGTAACTGTTGAGATGTCAAGATCATTTCGGTGAATCGGGGTTCGTAAATCTGAAGTGATAGAGGGACGAAATTCGGAGGTTCATTCAAGTCCCAAAAGCTAGAAAGTTTAGAGGGACAGGTGGAAAGAATCCATGTCAGAGATAGAAGACAATGGAGAAGACAGGTGACGTACTTGTTGCCAGGCGGAGTCAAAACTTCATTGACTATTTTGGGGTTTCGCAGGTTGGAGAGCCAGGAGCCTTGCATCAGGATTCATGAGGATGCGAAGTCCTAAACTCCAAATCAGCGAAAAGTCCCATAGGGGAGCCAACGTTTGCTGAATGCATCGGGGTTCGGCACTTCGACACTTTCGAAGATAAGAGATAGGGGTTCCTTGTTCCGTAATTCCTGTAATCGCGAAACACGATACGACTGTGGAGGAGGGTGTGACCAACCATTTCGGTGAATTGACATTTCAGGTTTCGACAGTAGAGGGCCAAGAAACTCGACAACAGGAATCATGAAATTGCGAGACCCAAAGTCCTGAATTACCAAAGGGCGTGATGTTATTGTGTCTTAAGGAGATTTGGGTTGGCGCCTGGTGTTTGTTCACGCAGGCTCAATTCATAAGGACCTGTGGATACGCCGTGAGTGTATGATATATTCCCCGAGGGAAAATCAAAGAGTCAATTTGACTCAGGGGTATATTTAGATTGATCCTGCGCGGACCTTGACCCAAGGGTTCTGGGGTCTGTGTCAGTTGTGGTATCAGAGCATAGAAAAAGTTCTTTGTTTTCTATAGCAAAGAAAAGAGGATCATTTCTCAGCCATGCCGCCGAGAAGAAGAGATAGGCCCATGCCAATGCCTGATCCAACAATGGAAAGAAAAATGCATGAGTTACATGCCAGGATTGATGCCATGGAGACAACACGGAGGTGCACAGTTGACATTGGGGATATCAGTGAAGCTGAAAGTGAAGCTGGACATGAAGGAGAAGAAGTGGCAGTCGAAGATGCTACAGATGAACGCCTATGCAGGGATGTTGCAAGGATAGGTGCCAGGGAAAAAATGGACATTCCAGTGTATGAGGGAAACCTGGATGTTGAAGAGCTTCTAGAATGTATTAGGGCTCTGGATAAGTACTTTGACTATGAGGATGTCGAGGAAGACAAGAAGGTCAAACATGCTGTTACTAGAATTAAAGGGCATGCAACACTATGGTGGGATTAACTGCAGGCTGACAGACGCTGCAAGGGAAAGCAAAAAATCAAAAGCTGGGATAGAATGGTTGAAAAGATGAAAGCCAAATTCATACCCAAGGATTATCAAATCACTTTGTTTAGGAGGATGAAAAATTTGAGACAGAAGCTAATGACAGTGAAAGAATACACTGAAGAATTCTACAAGATAAACATTAGAGAAGGTCATCAGGAAAGCGATGATGAAAAGGTGGCCAGGTACATGAATGGTCTGCGATATGACATTCAGGATGAGATGAGCATGATGATCATTCAGAATGTAGAATATGCTTATCAGATGGCTCTGGAAGCTGAAGAGAAGCTGAGCCGAAAGAAAGGTCAAAGAGGCCGAGGTAGAAGTGAAGCCAGAGGCAAAACAATTGCCCAAGATAGAACTTAGAAATCTAAATAAGAAGGGAAGAAACCTCAATCTCAGCATGAGAGAGGAGGAAGCTCACATAGAGGAAAATATTCTGATAGAAATAATTTTCCTCGTACCAGAGGAAGAGGAAGAGGCCGAGGAGGTGAAGTGTGGTGTTTTGTCTATGGGAAAAACAAACATAAATCTTATGAGTGTCTAGATAGGAAGAAAGAAGGTGGTGAAACTCACATTGTCGAAGCTCAAGGACAGAATGTTGAAGCAGAAGATGCTGAGGGCGGGGGATCTTTGATGATGCGGAAAGTTCTCTTAATGCCAGAGAAAGAGGCAAAGAACCCAACCCAAAGAAATAGTTTGTTTCAGACTGTTTGCAAGACCAAGGACAGAGTATGCAAAGTCATAGTGGATAGTGGTAGCACAAACAATCTCATTTCTACAGAGATGGTAGAAAAGATGGAGTTGGAGACTATTGTACATCCAAGCCCATACATAGTTTCGTGGCTAAAAAAAGGACATTAGGTGAATGTCACTAAACAATGTTTAGTCGAATTTAAAATAGGAGGATATAAATATGAAATATTGTGTGATGTCATTCCCATGGATGTTTTTCATCTATTGTTGGGTAGACCATGGCAATATGAAAGAAACGTGATTCATGATGGGAGAAAGAACATGTACACCCTGGAGAAAAATGGGAGGACACACATGTTGCTGCCAATTAAGGATAAAGAAGTGAAACCAGAGGTAAGCAACATTTTACTTCTCATGAGTGGGAAGGAACTTCTTAAGGAGGTTAAGAAGAAGGAAGACACACAATTTATTGTGGTCAGGAAGCCAAAACTTGTTTTGACTAGTACAAGAGTGGATGATTTACCAGAGGAAATCCAAAAGTTGCTAGGAGAGTTTGCTGATATAGTAGTGGACAAACTACCTTGTTCGTTTCCACCGATCAAGAGTATAAGCCATCACATTGATCCTATACCTGGAGCCAGTTTACCGAACAAAGCAGCGTACAAGTTGATGCTGCAGGAAAATGAAGAAGTCAAGAGACAAGTCCAGGACTTAATGGACAAAGGATTGATTAGAGAGAGCTTGAGTCCATGTGCTGTTCCAACAATGCTCAGACCAAAGAAAGATGGAGGCTGAAGGATGTTTATAGACTCAAGGGCGATCAATAAGATTACCATCAGATATAGATTTCCATTACCAAGGATGGATGACTTGATGGATTGCTTGAGTGGAGCAAGAGTTTTTTCAAAGATTGATTTGAAAAGCGGGTATCATCAGATTCGAATGAGAGAAGGTGACGAATGGAAGACAACATTCAAGAAAAATGAGGGGCTATATGAATGGCTTGTCATGCCATTTGGATTAACAAATGCACCCAGTACTTTCATGAGGTTGATGAATGAAGTCCTGAAGGATTTCATTGGGAAATTTGTCATTGTATATCTTGATGATATATTAATTTTCAGCAATACATAAGCAAAGCACTTAAATCATTTAGCTGCAGTGATGAGGAGATTACAACAAGAGAAATTGATGATTAATATGAAGAAATCATCATTTATGAGGACATAACTCATTTATTTGGGTTTTGTTATCTCTGTGAATGAGCTGAAGATGGATCCAGAAAAGTTAAATGCAATTAAGAATTGGGCATCGCCAAAGAATGTGTTTGAAGTTCAAAGCTTCCATGGTTTAGCTAGTTTCTATAAGAAATTCATCCAAAATTTCAATGGGATTAGCGCACCGATGATGGATACGGTGAAGATAAGACATAGATATTTTCATTGGACAGAGGAAGCAGAGAAGAGCTTCAATCTGCTGAAGAAGAGGATCACTGAGTAGCCAATTTTGGTTTTTCCAGACTTTAACAAGACGTTCCAGGTCAAGTGTGACGCGAGTGGGTTTGCAATTGGAGCAGTCTTGAGCCAAGCCGATAGGCTGGTTGCATACTTCAATGAGAAATTGAATGAAGTGAAGATTAAATACTCAACATATGACAAGGAATTCTATGCAGTCATACAAGCATTGAAGAAATGGAAACATTATTTGGTTCCTAAAGAGTTTGTTTTGTACAACGATAATCACACTTTGCAACTTGTGACTCAACAAGAGAAGTTGAACCAAAAACATGTTAAATGGGTTGAATACATGCAAAATTTTACTTTTGTGATTAAGCATATTTCTGGAATTGCTAACAAAGTTGCTAATGCTTTGAGTAGGAAATGTTTGCTTATGTAGGAATTCAGAGTCAAAACTTTGGGGTTTGATAACCTCAAAGAAATGTACAAGGATGACCCAGATTTTAAGGAAGCGTATGAGGCATCTGAGAATCCAATTCTCAGGGACAGAAGCCAATGGACCGAATATATGATCTAGGATGGATTATTATTCAGGGGCAATTAGCTATGTATTCCAAAATGCTCCATGAGTGAGAACCCGATGAAGGAAAAACACAGTGGAGGATTGGCCAGAAACTTTGGTCATGATAAGACGTTCTCAAAGCTGAATGGCTCATATTTTTGGCCAGGGATGAGGACAAATATTAAGAGATTTGTGGATAGGTGCAGAATTTGTCAGCACACTAAAGGAAGAAGGCAGAACACAGGGTTATATCAGCCATTACCCATACTAGAAAGGTCGTGGGACGCAGTGAGCATGGATTTCATATTGGGACTGCCAAGAACAAAAACAAGATATGATTCAATCTTTGTGGTAGTCGACAAATTTTCAAAGATGGCACATTTCATACCATGCCAGAAAACCAGTGATGAAACTCATATTGCGAACCTTTTTTTCAAGGAAGTTGCAAGACTTCATGTGTTGCCAAAGAGTATCGTTTCTGATCGGGATACCAAGTTCGTCAGACATTTTTGGAGGACTTTATGGAAGAAGCTAGGGACACATTTTTCTTTTAGCTCAACATATCATTCTCAAATGGATGGGCAGACAAAAGTTGTGAATAGGAGCTTGGGAGATTTACTGAGAAGCCTAGTGAATGAACACCACAGTCAGTGGGATCACATTCTTCCACAGGCAGAATTTGCTTATAATGATTTGATCAATAGAAGCACAGGGAAAATTCCATTCCAGATTGTATATGGAATGCAACCAAGGGGAGTTTCTGAATTGAAAGATTCGGAACAAGATAAATTCAGAAGTGCTAGTGCAGAAGACTTTGCATAAGCAATGAAGGAGCTTCACAACCGAATTAAGGAGTGATTGCAGAGTTCAAATCAAGAATACAAGCACAGAGCAGATCAACATAGGAGAGAGCTTCAATTTGAAGTTGATGATCTGATTCTTGCACATCTGAGGAAGGAAAGGTTCCCAAGGGGAACATATAACAAACTAAAGATGAAAAATATTGGTCCATGCAGAGTCATGAAGAAATTTGGGGCAAACGCATATGAGATTGAATTACCCGAAGGGATCAGAATTTCACCGATATTCAATGTTGTGGATTTGTACCCTTACAAAGCTGAAAAAGTAGGAGCAGAGGATGAACAGACAAAGGTTCAGTGGACCAAACAAATGCCTGTAGCTGAAAATCCATAGATGGAAAGAATAATTGATAAGAGGGTTAGCAAAAAGACCAGGAGGAAGGAGTATTTTAAATACTTGGTCAAATGGAAAGGACATCTAGTTGAAGATGCCAGTTGGTAGGATGAAGCATAAATTCATAAGCATGGATAGACCATGCAAGAGCCCATGAACAAGAGTTCATGAAAATTTTCAAGCGAGAGAGTATGATGCAGGAGCATCGTTAACAAAAAAACAAGCGTGAAGGCAGAAGACGGATGGAAAAGCAGCAACGCACATTTTTGAAATGTTTTTGAAGCATTAATGTAATGGTTAAAGGGAAGTGTACTTTCATATTGTAAACAGATCATGAGCGATTCTCTCTCATCTGTAGAATGTAGAGGCATTTATGCATAGTTAATGAAAGTAGGTAGATTTGAATTGTAGATTAGACAGTTGAGAAGAGCAGGAGGGAAAACAGATATAGATACCCTCATCTTTGTGTTATTGTATCATTAGAACATTAGCATAGAGCTATAGCAGAGTGCTGTAGAGAAGAACCCATGTACAGAAGCACTTGAGTTAATATATGAAGCTTTGACTCAACTTTCATGGTGTTGTCATGCTTACTGTTTACATTTACTGAATGGTATGCTTACAGTGGTTTTATTCTCTCTGTTATGCATTTGTTGTGATGCTATGCTGTGTATGTAGGATTTCATATTAAATGTTTGAAGTCTAAGAGAACAAAGAGAATGAGTTTCAATTGTTTCTCTTCTTGAGAGAGAATTTCCTGGAAGGAGTGCATTGACAAAGGTTCAAAGATTATCTCTGAAATCTTAGGAGGGATACCATTGTTCTCATTTTAGCAGAAGTGCAAGTGAATCATAGGAGCCATGCAAGGCATGTGCAGGCTAGCTGAGTCCTTAGAAGTTATTTACTAAGGTGGAAGAAGAAAGACTGCTATTGCAGAAGGTGCACAGAGCCTAGAGTTCAAATATGCATAAGTATTTGAAGGTCTGCCGCAAGAAGTGTGAGCAGAGGCCCTTTTTCAAGGATTGAATTTACCAGAGAAGGCTCAGAAGGGGTAGCGTCTTTGAAGTTTTCGAAAGAAGGCAGGAAACAGAATATTCATGCAGAAGGTTAAGTTCCGGTGAAAGAACATTGGCTCATTCCATAGAGGTTCTTGAGGGAAAAATTGAGTGGTCGAAATTCTCTATAGAGAATTCATGAAATAGCGAGGAACGTAGGATCTAGAGGAGTTGCAGGTTGGATAAGGGTTGGACGAAACCATCCCGTGGGATCCAGGATTCAACAACGATCATTGATTGCAAGTTTTGAGATGTCAAGGTCATTTCGGTGAATCGGGGTTCGTAAATCCGAAGTGATAGAGGGACATAAATAGGAGGTTCGTTCAAGTCCTGAAAGATGGAAAGTTTAGAGGGATAGGTGGCAAGAATCCATGTCAGAGATAGAAGAAAACGAAGAAGACATGTGGTGTACTTGTCACCAGGTAGAGTCAAAACTTCATTAACTATTTCAGGGTTTCGTAGGTTGGAGAGCCGTGAGACTTGCATCAGGATTCGCGAGGACGCGAAGTCCGAAACTCTGAATCACCGAAAAGTCCCATAGGGGAGCTAGTCTTTGATGAACACATTGGGGTTTGACACTTTGACACTTTCAAAGACAAGAGATAGGGGTTCCTTGTTCCAGAATTTCTAAAATCGCAAAATGAGATACAACTGTGGAGGAGGGCGTGACCAACCATTTCGACGAACTGACATTTTGGGTTTCAACATTAGAGGGCCAAGAAACTTGACAACAGGAATCACAAAATTGCGAGACCTGAAGTCCCGAATTAGCAAAGGGAACACGTTATTGTGTCTTAAGGAGATTTGGGTTGGCGCCTGGTGTTTGTTCACACAGGCTCAATTCATAAGGACCCGTGGATGTGCCGTGAGTGTATGAGATATTCCCCGAGGGAAAATAAAAGAGTCAATTTGACTCAGGGGAAGATTTAGATCGATCCTGCATGGACCTCAACCTGAGGGTTCGAGGGTCTGTGTCACAGTCAAAGGATTGAAGAGGATGGAAGTAGGAGAACTCGTGTCCAGGACATCATCAAAAGGATCATCTTGCATTATTACAAAGGAAGCAGTCAACAACTCAAATATGGAAGACTTATCATCAAACCGAACATTACGTCGGACAACAATTTGTCGTAAGAAAGGATCAAATAGTCGATACGATTTCAACTCTTCAGAGTATCCCATCATGATGAAAGCATGAATTTTTGCATCCAAATTATTTTGAAAATCATTAGGAATGTGGGCCCAATAAACACATCCAAACAGACGGAGGTGGCCAACATAAGGTTTCTTCCCATGCCATCATTCAACTAGAGTCAGGGAAGGAACAAATAGAGTCGAGATGCGATTGAGAAGATAATTGGCACAATACACTACTTCATCCTAGAAATGAGGAGGGAGGTCTTTATCCTACATAAGACATCTATCCATTTTGACCAACATCCATTTCTTGTGTTCTGCAACTCCATTATGCTAAGGTGTTTGAGGAACCGACCACTGCCAGTCAATACTAGATTGAAATAGGTATTCTTCAAAGGGTCGATTGACATACTCACCACCATTGTTTGATCTCAAGTACTTGATTGGTCAACCATATTTATTTTCAGCAAAGGCCCATAATTCTTTGAACTTCTCAAAGATAAGATTTGTATTCTTTAGGAAAAAGACCCATGTGAAATGAGAGAAATCATCAATGAAAGTTAAAATGTACCTTGCACCTGGAAATTAAGGTAAATTAATAGAACACACATTTATATGAACCAATTCTAGTAGGTTCTATGCTCTCCACACTTTTTCATAGTCAAAAGGTGCATGATGATGCTTCCAAAGCACACAACCATTACATACACCTTCAGGGGGAACACCCTTGGTAAACTAGCAACCATGTTCTGAGTTGCCAGTGCTTGTAGACTTTGGAAAATAAAATGTCTGAGTCATTCATGCAAAATTCAATTTTTCTCATCAGTGTGAGAAATAAGTACCGTTGGCTCAGATTTAGGTTGAGTCGAGTCACAAAACTTGTATAAATTGTCCGTTAGGTCTAGAATCCTGTCAACAACAATCGACTTCCCTTTCTTCAAATAAAAAACATAGAATCGATCTTACCAAAATTCAACAATACTACAAGTCTGATTCAACTGAGAAATAAACAACAAATTGGCACTAATATTTGGCACATGATAAACATCGACAATTTGACCATGTCGACAAGCTACATCACCTTGACCAACAACATCCAAAGAAAAATCATCAACAACATAGATTCAACTCTCCTCATATTTATTCAGTATCGTGATTAAAGTGACATATTTCACCATATAATGAGTGCACCTGGAGTTGACAAACCATTCATCTTGTGTAGTATGAGACATTAAGGCCCGAGAAGTCCCAACTTGGAAGGTGAAATTATCAGCAGATTGATGAACAAATGACACATCTCCTTCAAGTATATTAACCTTATCCTCTAAATCATCTCACTTATTGAAGGATTTCTTCTTGACATGTCCATTCTTTCCATATTATCTACATGCCTTCTTATTTTGACTTCGTTGTGGTTGTCTCTAGGGTCCCCGATCATTATATGCAAGTTTCTGTATAGAAGCATCAATTTGCACTCTATTCCCGGAATCCATCTTTCCCTTACCCTTGATCAAGTGGGCCTGGTATTTACCACCAATATTTCCTTATTCAAGCAATCTATGTTGATCAGTAATCATAATTTCATGTAAAAAACTTCAAAGGATTAGTCCTTACCATCCTCCTTGTGTGCGTGCCAGTTGGTGTGGAAGGTTGATACAAACACATCAAAAGATGTTCTTAAATTTTTTAGGACCAACTCAATGAGTTTTCCATCATTCTTCTTGTAGTTCTCTCCACATTCACTTAATTTCAACTAGAGTTCCATAACACACACCAAATAGTCCTCCATTCTCTCAAAGGAATGAGGATTGAGAAAGATCAACTCTTTCTCTAACTACATGATGTGGCTTTCGTCGACTCGGTCAAACAAGGTCTTCTGCTTCTTCCATGCCATATGCATATAGTCAATTCCACTGAGATGAAATCAAATTTCCCATGATATGTAGGTCATGATGACCTCTACAACCTCATCCTTCTTTCCATCAACAACAAATTTTGCCAAAGAATCTGTTGGATATGGGATCATGACCTTGGTATACTGCCAAAGTCCCTTACTTTTCAACAGGGTTTCCATATCTAGGTCCCATACAACATAATTTGATTAGTTCATAATAGTAGGATCAATCTTTGAAGCCATCTTTGATAGGCATAATGGTATTGTTTCAATAAGTTCCAATCAACAAACCAGCGGCCTAGAATCAATCACACAACGGATTTGACTCAAAAAGGTTTGTAGATAATAGTTTGAGGTTTAAACCATCGACTTTGATACCATGTTAGGGAATAAAATGGAACGTGATATGAAACAAAGAACACAATATTGCAGACAATCAAAGACGGATGAAAATTTTGAAGAATAGAGGTGGTGTCTAAAGACACCATTACAACACTTAAGCACAATGTACTGTGATAAGAACATCACAAGGAATATTGCACATCTTGATCTGCATGATCTATTGTGCATTATCAATTCACACTCAATGTTATGATAATGACCCAAGGAGTATTTTTATAGTCTCAAGCTCTAATCGAATCACATAGAATTTGGAAGATATTGTCCACATATAACCATCGACTATTAGAGTTGACTCCACAAAATATGCTCTATCATGTCAAATCAATGAGACTCGATATGATCGAATATCCATCGAAATAATAGTCTATTGCAGGGATGTTCGATCCACCGCCTGACTATATTCGACTGCTGGTCGACTATTCGACCGACATGAACGTCGAATACCCGAATGATCGATGTGGTGTGCTGGTCAATTGACCGATCGAATGTATCTAGATGTAGGTTGAACTCTCAATCAATTGAACCTAGGATATGTGTGATGAACCATCAATTCTTGATGTTCCAATAGGGAGGACCTCAATAGTAAATTTGGGTCATTTTACGATGGTCCTTTGGATGCAATTCCAACGTGATGTTGTCTGGATCATGACAAACATTGGCCCCTCCAAACATTGTTTTCGGTACCATCTCACTTCTAATGAATAATCTTGTGTTGCACTTTCGACGTTTCTTACAGACACGTGTCATCCAAGGCTCAATTTTACAATGAAAAAAATTATCGTCACACTTTCGACGTATGTTTACATGTCCTCTTACTTCTAACGACAACATATGGTTTATGTGTCATCACCACTACAACAAAAAATGTCATCGCAATAGAGATGACCTAAACTATTCCGACGACACCATGATTTTTTCAGACCTTAAACTATGATGGAGTATTTTGTCATAATGTAGACTCTCGAAACTATTCATCGATGAATTTTCCATATCGACGATGTTTTGGATCGTTGAAAGGCCTTCGAGAGTCTAACACTAGAAGTGTATTAGTGCATCATGAGTGAGACAAAAGGTCCATCAGAATATTGATGCACTATAAGTATTTAAAAAAAATATAAATGTGTATCCCTTGCCATTGATTTATAGTTAACATTACATGATTCTTATCCTCTCAACTCTGTTGCATCAACCATTAAATGTTTTCTAAACCACTCAACACTTATTCTTGAGCAGTTATTGTTTCCAACCATAATGAGTGAAACCCCAACTATAATTCATTCACCTTTATGAATTTTATCCAACATGTTGGGGTATTATCCCTTTTTAAGATAACTAATGAAATGAATTTAAACATGTGAAGTCACATGGGAAGATCAGAGTTGAAACACTTGGCCCCAAATTTCTTCATGGGAGGGTCCTGTGACCTCCTTGACTACAAAATCTCTTTGGAATGTTGCAGGTAGGAAAATCATTTGTGGACGACCATTGTGGAGAGTATACACTTGGTAATTATCAAATACACTATTGGAATAGGAAAAGAAAGGAACAAGAGGCTCCTAATTTCTTAGTAAATGGATTTTTACTACTCAAACTCTTTCCTAGAGGGAAAATTCTTAACCCTAATGAGATATCCTAGAGGAAAATCTGAGGAAATCCACCCATTGTCACCTCGGTGGCTCTACCCCACTCTTTAGACTATAGGAAAGGTTATCCCAGTCAAAGGGGTAATCCCTACAAGTCAAGTTAGGTATTTGAGTAAGGAGGGGAATTATCTAACTCAACTTAGTAGTTTGTTACTACTCTATATTAGGGTGTAACACAAGTGTAAAGCACACAAATTGTTTTTCAAACCAATAGACTTGAACAAGCATTGGATAACGAATTACTTAGACAAGTGTGCTTATTCATAAAACATGATTATGCTTGAAAATAGACATAAATTGAACTTGCTCAATTTCAATAGCTCAAATAAATATCAATCATGGAATCATGTAAATGCTAGAAAATTTTCATTCCCATGTGAATCATATATCAATGGCACTTAAGATAGAATGTCACCATAAGACTTGAATTAAGAGCATGAGATGTAACCATGAGATTAAAGGATTACATCATTCATTCACCATGTCCATGTGATCATCATGGAGACTTAGTCATTATCAATATACATCCACATTGATGAGATCATATGTCAACAATAGAGATACCTATGATTTAGAAATGACAAAGTAAGGATTCAAGACATGCAAATTTTAAGTTCAATGTCAAGGATGGTCAACACATAATAAATGAAATCAAAACCGTGACCATATGTGATTGAAATGCCTTCAATTTTACTCATGCAATTATTGGATAACGGACTCAAAGCCAATGGACACAAGTTATCATTTTTTAGAGCACGTTAACCAGATTACAATTGCAGGGTATAGTGACTAATATAGAGTGGTCAGGACGTAGTAGCTAAGTACTGATATTGCAAAGTGAGTCAGTCCATAGGCCGAGTTAGGTCCTAGAGCTTGTTCTTCAATAGTTGCAGGGAGAGGGTTTGATCACAGTAGTAGGGAGAGGTATTTGTCCCAATTTTTATCCAGTCTAAGGGTTTATGGAGGGTAGAGAAAGGCCACATGTGTGGGACATACAAGGAGTATGGCCAAGGACGACAATCCATCACTCCAACAATAGTTTCCAGAAGGATATCAACCTTTGTAAAATTTTGTAGGAGTAAAGACATATATCTCAATCTGATCCAAGCTAGAAGTATGGAATGAAAATCATATAGCAACATTGGGGCATGAGGCATCATTTTTCAGGCATACCATACTTGGCACACATTTTCATGATACAAATGGACTTATTGTCATTGTCACTTAGTGCATATTTCAACTAGGAAAAGATGGCCTTTTCTAGGCATTGTTTGTAACAGATTTCAAGAGTTATTTCTATTCCCCACTTTAGTCATATGTTGAGGATTTCTTAGGGAATATTTTGGTGGTATATTAATGGATTAGCGAATTATTGAGTATGTAATGATCCCAAGGGAGAGGAAGAAGGGGTTTGAAGAGAACTATAAAGGATTACAGAAATTATGCATGGTCCACACTGGGAAGCATGCAATACAAATGGAAACCTCGAATATCAGGGATCGTGGTCTTATTGCCTACGAAATAATAAAAAAACAAAAATATACATGAATTATGTCCTAAAATGCTCCTATATTAAAATGGATATGCTTCTTTGTAACATCAAAATAAAACCATAACGATCACACATGTCTATCTAAGGGATTAATTATAGTATTTTCTAAATCTTGGAATTTTTATGTTTGTCCTAATAAAAATAAAAAGTTTAAGAAGCATATATCCACAACAAAAATAGCCTACAAGCCCTAGATTGAAAACTTATTATTGCAACATAACTGGATTTTTCTTTAACCATGGTGGTCTTGAAATAAAGACTATAAATACAAAGAAAGTGTTATTTTTTTAAACCATCTGGTAACACACAATGAAGTATCTATATCAACAGACACACAAAGGAAGGCTTGTATATAAGCAAAAACACGAAGGCTAATGTGTTACCTCCAATATCTACACCAAAATATTTCTTCTAACTTTTTTGTGTAACCCTTTGCTTTTGTTTCCCAATCCTTGGTGATTTTCTTTATGTCTTCTAATTTATATTGGGTGTCAACCTATCAATGTAAGAAAGAATTTAAATTTATAAAATATTAAAACACTCAAGAAACAATAAAATTATGACATATGAGGTCCCATTCAAGGTACTTGAAACATCTTCAAATTAAATAGTCATTAAATTGATTTGGATAACATACCTCCCATGATTGCAACTCATCCATCATTATGTTTGTCTAATACCTGCAGTGCCAAATCATTCAACCTCCATAAATATCTATAAAATGAATACAACTTGTATTGGTAGCATTATTTACTCTAAGATGCATTTCTATGAGAATGTTAGAACATACCTTGACAGTGCTCCCAAGCACCTTATAAGTCTTCTTTTTGGACTAGCCCCTCATCATTCTAGATTCAAACATGGATTTACTCGATGAGAACAAACTACAAACATGATATATATATAACTAAATAGAACTGCTAAATAATATCCTATTGGTTTCGAGAATAATTTATTGGATCAATCTAATCTTAGAGAAAACCTCCCTCGATCTAAAGGAGAAACAACAAAGTCAACATTGACTATGCTGCTGCTTCGTTGGATCAAGGGAGGTTTTCTCCAAGATTAAATGGATCCAATAAATTATTCTCTACTAAATAGGGCCAACCACGTGAACGTGGAAGCTCCTATGGCCCCTCCCACCCTTCACATCACTCTCAATTCCCCAACACCCAATCTATATTCTACTAGAAAATATGCATTAAAGATATTCAAAATTGATAAAACGTGATTGTAAAGCTAAGCAAGAAAGCTAAGATAAAATAAGTACAAAGTTGTTTGATTTCCTTTTTCTTTGAACATAAGTACTACAAATTAATAGAATTGGATTTTTTTTAATCTCTTTATCCATATTTTACTAACCATTTATATTTCATATTTTACTAACATAAGTACAAGAAAGTATGCGATAACTAATTCAAAGGCTATGCAACAAAAAGTATGAAATAACTCATTCAAAGGAATATGTCCTAAAAAATAGTTTTTATAAATGATTTTTATCATCCAAAAAATGTTTCAAGTATACTAACTATATGTACATCGATCCGTCTTCTAATAATATCATACATCATCATTTTCTTAGGCCTCTTATGTGCTTTCCAGTTCTTAATTAAATCATGAACATCCATGTCTTCATTTTCTGGGGGCTCTTCAACAATTGATTGTGATTGAGTCCTCTCACACAAAGCACGCTTGGTATCATACTCACGACGTCCAGGCCACTGTGAGGGGTAATCGCCCAAAAAAACAAAAAAAATATTAAACTTATATGGCCAATTTTTAAATATCATTGAAGTAGTTCAGTAATATTAAAAAAACCCTCTTCAATGTAATTATTAACCTCATTCACTAGTCAACACTGTTGGAATGGCTTCCCTTTACTCCTCTTCAGCTGGAGGAGCCTCAAGTAAGACATTATCTGCCATTGAAACCAAAAAAATTATAAGGACACAATCATAAATGTATAAGTAAAAAAAAATAAAAGTACAAAATTTATAACTACAAAATTATTAAGTATATGATTAATATACAACCATATTACCATCATGGGCCTCAGTCCCAGGAACATCGTAGGGATGCACCCCACTAGAATGGGGCTGCTGGGGATCACTATGTTGTGGTGGCATTGCACTATCAATGTGCTACTCTCCAATACTAATGGGCTCGTTGATAATGCTTCTCTTCTGATTAAAACAAAGTAACACATTAAATTTATGGATGATATCAAACATGAATGTATTTTATAAGTAATGAAAGATTAATGTGTGTCAGATAGTTGGATTAGATTGATGGAAAATTGGTATGGATTTTTTATTGTCATTGATGTCAACCATTGGAGAGTTATATTGTAGATTGATTTCAACCCTTAGTGATTGATGCCAACCCTTGGAGAAATTCCGGTAGTGAATTTTGGTAGCACAAAGGTTTGGGGGACCCAAGTTTGTTTGATGTATAATGGTATGATTTTTAATATATTTGAAGGTAATAATATTATATATGGTTAGTACACGTCATTCCATTTCTGGTGGTATGTGAAATGTCACATAACTCCTCATGGTTAGAGAGTTATGGCCATGTGAAGCTGGAGAACCCAGGTTTGAGTAATGGACCCAAGTTTGTTTGATGGATAATGGTATGAGTTTTGAT
Source organism: Picea glauca (assembly GCA_000966675.3). Classification (NCBI taxonomy): domain Eukaryota; kingdom Viridiplantae; phylum Streptophyta; class Pinopsida; order Pinales; family Pinaceae; genus Picea; species Picea glauca. The sequence continues at coordinate 189,594 of JZKD02S1257920.1, forward strand.
ATATTTGTAGGTAAGACTATTCTATAAGGATAGTACATGTCATTCCATTTTTTGTGGTATGTGAAACATCACATAACTCCTCATGGTTAGAGAGTTATGGCAATGTGAAGTTGGAGAACCCTCATGAGTCATCTAGAAACCCCAAAAGGTCAAAGTAGTTTAAGAGATTTTAGAAGGTAAATAATAAAGTGAAGTGATGAGTGTACTATAAGTGAAAGTGAATAAAAAAGAAATTATTTAAATAATAAAATTAATGGAGAAATGTAACATCCCGCTCTGGCGCACTGAGACCACTTATTCTTTGAGGACACTTGCTCGCAAGTGATCTAGACCCTTTTTGATGTTGGACCTTATATATCTGATTATGATGTGATTG
>JZKD02S1257921.1:0-12226 GCA_000966675.3 Picea glauca
AATGCTCGGCCCAAGTCTTGCTGTAAATTAGAATGTCATCCAGATACACCACTACAAAAGTATTAGTGAATAGTCACAGGATATCATCCATCATCCTCATGAAAGTGGTTGGATCATTTTTCAAACCAAAGGGCATGACCAACCATTCAAAAAGTCCTTCCTTTGACTTGAAGGTGGTCTTCCATACATTTGTCTGTTCTATCGGGACCTGGTGGTAGCCAGACTTCAGATCAATATTACTAAAGTATTTGGCCCCTATGAGTTGATCAAGGAGGTCATCGATTCGGGGAATCAGGTACCGGTTTCTGACAGTGATTTTATTCAGAGCCCGGTAATCAATACAGAGTCACCAGGTTCCATATTTCTTTTGTACCAGCACGATTGGGCTCCCGCAAGGTGATGAGCTGGGGCGGATGTGCCCCTTGTGGAGAAGTTCTTGGATCTGTCGCTTGATCTCCTCATTCTCTAACAAAGAGCGACGATAGACTGTCCCATTAGGCAGTGGTGTGCCAGGGATCAGATCGATGGGGTGCTTGACCTGGCAGTGCAGAGGTACCCCTGTAGGTGAGGAGAAGATATCCAAGTATTCTTCCATGACCTTATCTACTTGCTTCTACAATGTGGAGAGGTCGGTCGCAGAGACCCTGGATGTGGCTGTGATCTTTCACTTATTCTGAGAGCGAATCGTGAAGAAGAAAAACTTCCCCGTTTGAGAGATGATCTTCCTGCATTTCTTAGTAGAGATTAAGGAAATAACACTAGGTGGGACTGCCTCGGGTATCCTGTACAATTTCTTTTTCAAAGTGATAATAACACTACGAGGCCTAGACTCATATACATCATGACGTTTCCATAAATAAGGTTGGCCCAAAAGAACATCACAAACTTCTAGAGGAGAAACATCACACAATACCTCATCTTTGAAGGGCTTGATGTTGTACGACAGTCGACACTATTGGTTGACGTGGAGATCGCTTCCTTGGCGGAGCCATCCAATGGTGTAGGGTTGTGGGTGTGGCGTTGTTGGTAGGGCCAACTACTTGATGACCTCTACTAAGATGAGTTTCTTCTGGCTACCACTGTCAACGATGAAGTGAAACGGGGTGCCTTTTACCCACATCTGTGAATGGAAGAGGCATTCTCCTTCTTTTGGCTTGTCTGGTTCACCAGGCTGGAGCTTGGTGGTAGCAACGGTGGCACTGGGTTCCGCATCAATGATCCGTCTCCCCCTTTCTGGTTTTGTCTTGGAGTCAGAATATGCATCTGATTCAGAGGCTTTCACTTCAACCACCAGCGACTGCTTTGAGCGGCAGTGAGCAATGTTATGCCAAGGGCTATTATGGAAGTCGCACCACTTCCCAGTATCTTTCTTTGTCTTTCCGGTGTCCTTCTTTGCTTGTGGCTTGTACTGGTTGTCCTGATACTGTCCATCTTTTCTGTGTCCTTTTTTCAGTGGGTTGGGGCCGCCCTTTCCTGGCTTTTGTTGTGAGGGGTTCCCAGGCCCAAATTTTCGTGTCTTTTGTTTGAGCTTCTGCTCGATTTTGACGGCATATCGGTAGGCCGCGCCCAAGGAAGAGATGTACATAAATTCAATTTCAGTTTGGATGTATCTATGTAGAGCACCGTGATACTTGAGCACTAGATGTCGCTCTGAATCTTTGATGCCCAACTTGGTGTGCAAGGTATGGAAGATATTTGTAAATTCTGGCACTGCTTGTTCTCTTTCTTTCCACAATGTGGTCCATTTGGTATACAGGTCGTCATAACTTCCGACAGGGTAGTATTGTTCCTTAATAACATCCCTGAAGGATTCCCAGGTGGCCGTGACTGAAAATAATGAGGTTTCCTCTATTTCCTTTTGCTCACAAAATGTTTCCCACCAATCTTTGACATGGGGAACGGCTTTGAGGAGCGCAAAAGTAATCTTTTATCTATTCAAAAATTTATGAACAGAAAAATACCCTTCTAGTAGATTCAACCACTTGTCTACAACATCTGCGTCTATCTGACCTTCAAATATAGGAATATCAAAGTTTATTTGTACCTTGAAGGGGGCGTCGCCTCCATTCGAAGAAGATGCATCGCTTGTTGGTAGTCGTCGAAGGATTTGCGCGAAACTATCCATCATCTCGTTCCTCTATTGCGTGAGGGCTTCCTCAATCAATAGTTTGAAAGGATATCCTGTCCCATCATATTTCTTTTCTCCTACCATGGGAGGTCGCTTGGGAGTGCGAGAGCTTCTGTCCTCAAGAGAAACAAGCTCGAGACCCAACTCTTTGTACTCCGACCTCGTTGGGGACATGCACTAAGACGACAAGGAGCATATCGCTCTGATACCACTGATCCAGATTTTATGAGTAGAATGAAATGAATACAGATTATTAACAGGTTCTTAACACAAAATAACAGAGATACAGTAAACTTGGTTTTCTATTCAATAACGAAATAAGTTGAAACTGTAAAATGCAGCGGAAACAAGCTTGCTGGAATGGTGGCGGCTTATCTCTGAGAAGAGATGTGATGGCAGCGCGAATTCGCAAGAAGACGATTACAATGAGGCTCTGAAGGCCTTTTTACAATAATAAATAATTCCAAAAACCCTATACATCCAAAAACCAAACCCTAGGATATGAAGTGCCAAAAGTCATGTGGGTCCCGTTTGGGTAAGTTAGTACATCAACTTCCTAGGGTCGTAACTTTTTCATACGATCTCCGTTTTAGGCGTGTGATAGCCTGTTGGAAAGGTATCATCGAGGAGATTCATTTTGGGGGACCAATTATGCCTTTGACTATCATTGAGGAGATAGATAACAAAAAACCTTCATTTAGGCCCTTAAAATGGCCCTGGAAGTTAAAACTGCTAAAAATAGTAAATTGCCAAAAATGTCAGAAAACTGTTTTAAGCCAGTTGGAAAAGGTGGGTGGCCACCGATATCCTCCATCTGGATCACTTTTAGTGAACAATGAACATGTATTTTTAATTTTTTTATTTGCTGACTTATATCATTGTGAAACCATGAACAAACAAAAGTACACCTATCTAGAATGGGAAGCCCTTTAAATCTTCAAATTTCTAGAATGAAAAACTATTTATATATTAAAATGCATAAAGTTATAGTCATAAGATTTATATCTTCAAATGCATAATGTTATGGTTATAACATAAACATGGGTATAATTGAAACTATGTATGAGTTAAATGTTGGTAGAAATTTGGCTAGTTGACTTAAGAAAGCATGGAGACACATAAAAAAGTTGAAATCTATTTATATTACTTAAGGTAAAACACTCAATTTTGTTGGTAATCATGTGCACATGATTTAATCACTAATTGTGTAATGTTCGACAACACAGGTATTCCAAAAAAGGACAAACCCCTTTAGTAACCATTCACACAACCAAATCAAAGATCAACACACCGATGTTTTGACGTGGTAAAACCCCTATGGGGAAACATCCACAACCCTAACCAATGCGGCCACTTGGATCAATTTATTAATGCAAAAGAAAAATATTACAGAGAGATTTTACAAGAGAGTTTCTCACAATCGATCATTGGCAAATGACCCTCCATGCTCTTTAAATAGAGATCATGGACCAATCAGGTGTTAATCCACAAATCAATGGTCATTAAGATCAAGGAGAATATAAACCTCGGATCACTCTATGTCAGGAACATATCATTACCATCAGATTTCCTAACTACAAATGGATACTAAAGAAACACACTTTTACCTAATGACACATTAGACCAAGTAAATCTTAACTAACTCCTAATTGTCTAAATATCCTAACATCCCCCTTAAGAACAACTTGGGATAGGATTGAAGGATTTACAATAGTGACACAATAGGAGAAGGAAGAAGGCATTAAAGCCTATCCCTCCTTGATGAAAACTTCATGAACTCCTAACATAGATCGAAGTTTGGAAAAATTCGCTTCTATAAGAGACTTTGTGAAAATGTTTGCAACTTGATCTTCTGTAGGGAAAAAGAGCACTTCAATAGCTTGATCATGAATTAGCTTTCTGATGAAGTGCATGTGTAGCTCGATGTTTTTTATACACTGATGTTGAACTGGGTCTTTGGCGAGCTTGATGACACTCTGATTGTTGCACCAAAGGCTATTTGAATGTTGCTGCTGGAATCCAAACTCTGAAAGGATTTGTTGAATCCACAAGGCTTCATGATTTGCATTTACTGCTACTTGGTACTCCTCTTCTGCTCAAGAAAGTGAAATATCATGTTGTTTCTTACAGGCCCAAGTGACAGGTCCTTAACCAAGGATGAAAACATAACATGCAGTAGAATTCCAATCAACAGGGTCTTCGGCCCAATCTGAATCAGTTAAACCAACCAATAAAGGAGTCCCCCCTGAACTGTAATGTATCCCGAACTGAACTGTACCACATACATGGGGAAGTATCCTTTTACCTTCTTTCAATGGCTTTCATGGGGTGTTTGCATATACCGGGCAACAATACCAACAACAAAGGAAAGATGAGGACGGGTATGAGTCAAGTATAAGAGGCTACCAACTAACTAATGGTACAAAGTGGCATCAACTTCGGGAGAAGTACAGGTGGCAACAAACTTGACTCCAGACTAGCAGGGAGAAGGGTTTGGTTTACAATATTTCATGTGAAAGCAATGAAGAAGGTCACAAACATACTTAGAATGAGAAAGAAAAAATCCTTCATGGTTTGCAAAACTTGGAGGCCAAGGAAATAGTGTAAAAATCCTAAGTCTGTCATTTCAAATTTTTTCTTAAGGCTATTTTTCACATGGTTTAAAAGTTTTGAGGCACTACCAGTAAGGATAAGGTCATCAACATAAAGGACAAGGATTATGGGATGGATTCCTACTTTATTGGTATAGACATTAGGATCAGAATGGCATATAGAGAATCTAGTGTCAATAAGAAAGTTGTCCATTTTGGCATACCAAGCTTGGGGAGCTTGCTTAAGACAATAAAGAGATTTCTTAAGGTGACAAACAAGGCTAGAGTCATTCTGGATATAGCCAGGAGGTTGTTCCATGTAGATTTCTTCTTGCAAATCTCCATGCAAGAAGACATATTTAACATCCATCTGATGGACCTCCCATTTATGAGAGGCAGCAAGGGAAAGAACAAGGTGGATGGAACTCATTTTGGCTATAGGGGAAAAGGTGTCATTATAGTCAATTCCTTCAACTTGGGAAAATCCTTTGGCAACTAATTGAGCCTTATGTCTTTCAACACTTTTGTCTAATGCATACTTATTTTTGTAGACCCATTTACATCTGACAAGTTTTCTTCCTTTTGGAAGAGGTACAAGATCCAAAGTATCGTTTGCCATTAAAGAATGATACTCTGCATTCATTGTTGTATCCCAATGTGGATGATCTAAGGCTTATGCAAATGTCTATAGATCACGAGTCTCTAAAACTTGAGAAAAAAGAGAAGAGGCTCGCTAGAACTATGAACGTGTCCAACATTGATCTGAAGGATCACCAAAAAGACCACCAATTTCTTCTCATGTTGAGCGAACCCATCTAGGAAGAGGTGGAGCTGGTGCTAGTTCAGGTTCAAAGCACTCAACTGAAGGAAGGTGAGCAGGCGGAGGTGGATTTTCATCCTCACTGTCATCGTTTGAATAAGAAACCAGAATAGGAACAAAAGAAGGCACAAATGATGAAGAAGGCACAATCGTCGAATTAGGCTCGCAGGCCAATAGATTTTCATCAAATTTAACATCTCTTCTAATAATAATTTCATTACAATGTGGTTGAATAAGTCTATAACCTTTGGCATCATCGAAATAACCAATAAATATACACTTCTCACTTTTAGGCGGCAATGCTTTCCTTTTCTCATCAGGAATGTGAGGCCATGCTATACTTCCAAATACACATAAGTGACTTACATCTGGTTTAATTTTAGTCCAAGATTCTTTCATTGTTATATTTTTAAGAGGCCTTTGTGGGAGTGTGGTTTAATATGTAATTTGATCAGTTCATGGCTTCCACCCAATCCTTTAGACTTAATCCCTTAGATTGGATGATACAATTATCCATTTATTTTAATGTGCGGTTCTTTCTCTCAACAACACCATTTTGTTGTGGTGTATATGGAATAGTGTGTTTCATTTGGATGCCCTGTGTAGTGCAGTAACTTGTAAAATTATTGTTCACATATTTGCCTCCATTATATGTTCTTAACCTTTGAATTCGATGTCCAAATTATTTTTCTACAAAGGTCTTGTAGGTCAAAAACTTGTCAAAACTTCGCTCTTATGTTTTAAGAAGTAAACCCAAGTACGTTTGGAAAAGTCATCAATGAAAGTTAAGAAATACTTGCACCCAGAAAAAGAAGGAGAAGAAAGTAGACCACACAAATCACTGTGAACAAGCTGCAAAGGGCACGAGGTGTGCCAAGAGGCACGTTTGTCAAAACTATCCCGATGATGTTTTTCGAGAACAAAATTGGCACAAACACCATATTTTCATGAAACAAGAGGAAGACTAGTCGCCATCTGTTGATTACATAGTTGCTGCAATGAGTGATAGTTTAGATGACCAAACCGCTCATGCCAAATTTTTCTCAAGTCATCGCTATGAGCAGCAAAAATTGATGGAAAAAATGATGACCCAAAGTTGTCAAACTTGTACAACCTGGTAATATCATCAACAATTCCAGCTACAAGAACATGCTTAGGATCTTTTAGATCCTTGATTACAACTTGGTGAGGTGAAAACTCTACGGTTTTACCTTCCCCTGATTGAGTGATTTGATATACTGATAGATGGTTACAAGAAATACTTGGAACACATAATACATCATTGAAATGACCATTATCTACTTGAATTGTTCCAGATCCTACAACACTAAGAGATCTATCATCACCAACAAATATTTTCTTGGTGTTACATTCATTTAGATTAGAAAATGTGTCTTTATCCTTATCCATATGATAATATGCTCCAGAATCAATAAGCCATTCATAAGAAGAAGAAGTAGAAGTATAAGTTGCATTGAAGGAGAAACCAGAAGTAGAAAGTGCATGTCCATGAGAAGAAGAAGAAGAAGTAGAATCAATATTGATGTTGTGCCTCTTCATCACTGCTTCTAAAGATGCCATCTTCTTGAAACATTTGGACTCATCATGACCATCTTTATCACAAAAGTTGCAATGCGTGTCAGTCTTCTTATTTTTAGATTTTGATCCTTTGTCACCATTAGGAGTTGAAGCTGTCTGAGTGGGTTTGAGACCCTTATGTTGCTTGTTGTTGTGGCAAGGATGTTTCTTCTTGGGATTCTTGGGTTTTAATATTCCAAGCTACTATCACTATGTTTTACCTTACTGCTGAAGCAAATATATCAATTTCATAGAGAATTGTCTTGCATCAAATGGTTAGGTTGCGGGTGTTCGTTCACTGTTTGAATGTCATTGTGTGTTTCTTGTGTTATTTAAATTTCCAAAGCTCTATGGGGAGGTTCTGATAGACTTGAATAGACACAGATTTATTTCTTTTATAACATAAATTAATAATAATAAGCAGAGAGCAATGATGTTATTATTTATTCTGATGTTTGGGTAAATAAACAACTGTGTCTCACCAAAGGGGCCTATAACAAATATATGTATGACAAATCTAAGCTTAACAAAATTTCAACAATGATATGCCAGTTCAACCCCCATATCCTTGGCTGCATTTAATTATCTAAATACAATATGTTCTATCTAGCAACAACATACAACAAAAAATATAGAACCTGATATATATGATTTTGTGGGTTTCCCTCGCTTGTACAATGAGGAAACATGCTGAAGATTCATTCTGGATGCAACAATCTTCACAAATATGGTGTATACATTTATTACTGTGATGTAACATGCCTGTAAAGAGAGATGAAATTTCCTAGCAGTGGATATGTAGTAGATCAACCATTGTACTTGGCCCCGGTAAGAAGAATAGACTGCTAGCAGTCTATAATAGTTTCCCCCTGAGGGAAACTAGACCCATTCTTTGTTGTGTGCACCCAACAAATAATTTTGGCCCCCTTTCTATTGGAAATCATCACCTAGGTCCGAGATAAACTTGACCCTGGTAAGAATAGAGTTTTATCTCTTGGAATGGACCCTTACCCAACTCAAACGGTTCTGTCCTCAAGGAAGAGCGTGATCACAACAAAAAACTCGAGTTTCCAAGAGTAAGGTCGTCGTCCAAATGGATAGATTTCCCTATAATTCAATATACTCAACCCTCAGTGAAATATATAAACCGACACATGAATACTCTGTTTTCTTCAAGCAAATCGACCCTTTATAAACCCCAAATTCAACCGCTACCTCTAAAAACGCAGTCACCCATGAAGAAAACTCGGCTACTGAATGTAAATTTGCTAACAATGAAGCACGATGAAGAAATCAGAGTGATCTCTTCCCACAAAATGACTATCTAGGGTGTATCATCACAACATCGAAACCAATCCTAGGGTTTGTCACCAAAACCCTCAAAACCCCAAGCTCTAAGAGCTCTCCAAGCCAAGAGGTTGAATGAAAAATAATTAGTCCACATAATGAGAGAATAGAGGCCCCTATTTCTCCTTTATACCCCTGTGTTCACCTTTTCTCTCCAAGTGACTTTTTCTTTATTTTATTATTCCTTGATTAAATCACTTAATTGATTAATTAACCATTTTAACTCTAAAAAGTGATTTATCCATCCTTATGGCTTCTCTGGCCACTGAAAGTCACTTCTCATCATCTTATCCTATAGTGCTCTTCCTCTTGATTTCGATGAGCTATTCAACTAATAGGTTTGTCCAATTAATATGCCCATTATGACCTTCTTAGTGAATTTAATTAAAATATGACCCATAATAACTCAAAATTACGAAAATCGTCGGAATGCAACGAAACCAAAGCCAAGTTGTGCGAAATTGATCCTGATGATGAAATATGATGAAAGATGCAAGTTGGGCCCAATAAAACCCCTCAATATATCCTGAATTCATTGTCACCCCTCTTTGGCTACTTTGTTAGGCATAACACTCTGTAATGTAATAATGTCCCAAAATTGGGACATTACAGTCCTCCCTGTCGGAATATTGCTTGTCCTCAAGCAATAACTGAATCCAACTACATGTGATACCGGGGTACCATATCTACCTATGTGACACGAGGTAGACTCCCCTCAATATGTGGCCTCTCCAAGTGCTCACCACACATGACACCTACTGCAGTCCTTATACACACTTGCAAACACATATTAAGTCTTGATCCACTTAGTGTGTTCTTGAAAACACAATGTCTAAGTTCAAGCCCACTGTCACCTAGACTTGAACTTGTTTCATCTAGGCTTACTCCTAGGGAAGCCAAGGGGGGTAGACCCTAGTTACTATGTGAGTTAAAATATTATGTCTAGGAGTTAATTTTAATTGTTAAAAGGTTAGGGGGAATCTAGCCTATATGAAAGTCAACAATGCAAATGCAAGATTTCAATGACAAGCAACCCTTTCCCTAAGTCAACTAAGACTAGTACCTAAGGTTGGGTAATGGGGTCAACTAATTTAAAGGGATTTTAGAATCTACAAAGATTACAGTTAAATACAAAAAAATTACTTTACACAACAATTGAAATAGATACAAGTAAATGATACAACTATCCATACACAAGAATATAAATAATACTAATGATATAACAATATACAACTATGAAAAAGAAAGGAAAGAAAACATTAACCAAACTAACTTGACTTGATTTGTGTAGGGAAAGGAAAGAGTATTAAAGAGATGATTACCACAACACAACAAGCCAACAACCCAAACAATGAAGTGCCTCCACAAGATGCACAACTTCAAGGGGTTGTCTTCAATGGCATCAACACAACTACAAACCCAAACAAGAAGTGCCTCCACAAGATACGCAACTTCAGGGGGTGATTAAAGATAAAGAAATCAAAGCCTCCACAAGAAAGAGATACACAACTACTAGTTAATCAACCACAATGCTCAATAAATTGCATGTAAAGTAACTTAAGTGAAATGCTTGCAAAATTAAAGAGCATAAACCATCAAAATATTGAGAAATTATACCAAGTTGATGTGGATTAAGTTTTAGGATTGCTTAAGTTGATTAAGTTAAAATGTGAATCCTGAAACTATGTGACTTCCCTAGAACTCTCCCCTCTTATACCAAAAAGACTGCTGGGTGATCAAGAAGTGAGGCAAACAAGGCCACACCCTAGCTCCACAGGTCAATCCGGGAACAAAATTACTCCACAAGGGGGACACCTAGTGTCGTGACACCATCCCTGATTTAACACCCCTTGCTTCTTCCTTAGGTTCTTTTTTTGTTGGAAAAGTTGAGATAGTTAAAGGTTCCTTAATTAACTAGATAAATTGAATCCCTATGGATCTAAGGTAAATTGAGCCTTAAGAGTTATTAAATTGAGTTGGATTAAGTGTTTGCAATGTAAAGTGCTTGAAAATTTAATTACAAGAAAGTAAAGATGCTTGAATATACAAGTGATTTGCAAGTAAATAAAAGGAAATTGCTTAATCTTGAAAGATATTAAGTGATTGAATTTGAAAGAAAAGTAAAACTTGGAAATAAAAGAAATGCTTGGAAAACACAAGTAAGTTACTATGCCTCCACGTCTTAAACAATGAAATGAAAAGAGCTTCTAAGATCTAAAGATAAACCATTAAACCAAGCACTAGAAGCAATAAACCACAACAAATCACCTAGTCTTACGATTAAGGATGGTTGGCTTGACCAAACTCTTTCCTAGGTGTAGGCAAACAATAAAGAATAAAGAACTTGAAAGGAAACTAATCCTAGCCACACAACCTTGTCTTAAGGACAAGTGGGGAAAAATAGAAATGAAAAGAAATGCTGAAAATAAAAACTAATTAACTAGCCTTACGACATATGATGGTTGGCTTGGCCAAACTCTTTAATATGTGTAGGGGAACTAGGAATTAAAAAAATGCAGAAATTTTAATTTGCTTGAGAAATGCAAGCCCTAGAGACTCTCTTGGGCTTACTTACAACTTGATAAAGGAGAAGAAGAAGGGGGTATTCAATAAACTTTCCTAGGAGGAGTTTACTTGACTTTATATGGCCCCAAATGGGTTGTTCCTCCATGTTTCTGTCACAAACTTGCAAAAAACCAACAAGTAAAACTTGTTGGAAAAGCTGTAGAAATGACAAAAAATCTGTAGAAAATTTATGTTAGTGGAAACCAGAAAATTATAGTACAAAACCAACAATATATATATATATATATATATATATATATATATATATATTCATTTTTAGTTTATTTTAGAACACAAATCCACCTAAATATAGAGGAATATGAACATAAAATCAGAATAAAAAATATTAGAGGTTTTAAGTGGATGATGAGGAAGATTTCCAGATCTGAAATCTATCTTCAAAACCCTTGGGTGGCTTGCAAATTTCTTGAAACAATGCTACAAAAAAGAGAAAGGGGTGAGCACATACATGTAATAAAACAAAATACTTTGTTAAATCTACAAGATTTACTCACTAGATCTTTGATAATACTACCAAAAGATCTACCCAAACAAAATACTTTGTTTGGGATCCCTACTCTAGATCTACAGCAAATGAAAGCAATAAATAACTAGAACAAAATCACCTCATTAATAAATATGACACCAAGAAGACTCTTCACACCATGTATCCTCCAAACATTTCTGGTATTAGAAGAAAGCTAGGACAAATACTTGTCCAAGCTTGAGAAAAGAAAGAGAGAGCAAGAAGAATGAGAGAGAAGAGTGGGAGAGAATGGAGAATAGAGGAGAGAAATGGGTAGAGTAACCTTGCACTGAGAATCGATCATGAAATGAGGGAGGGGAGGCCTTTATTTATACTTGGGAGCCAAGATTTACCCCTTTTGGATGAGTTACAAGTGTTCGCATCCAAGAGAAATAGACAAAGTCAAGGAAGAGTCACTTTTAGGGTTTTGGTAAGTTAGGGTTTTGGTAAATGAGTGAATGGGTGAGGTGTAAAGGGGGAAAACACTGGAAACTCGGGGTGAGACGGGAGCTCTGAACCCTAACGCTCGACTGCAACGCCGACTGGTTACCGCCTAATGCGTGCTCCAGAACCCTGAACGGACTCCTATCTTATAGCTTTCTGCTTGGATACTCACGTGATCACTGCACCCCCAGTAATGAGCACGGAAGAGGGGGGGAAACCCCCCTCGT
>JZKD02S1257932.1:0-12226 GCA_000966675.3 Picea glauca
TTGTGGTATAGTGTTTGAGGTATATGTGATCAGATCAGATTGGTTGATGAGTATACAGTGACAGATTTGATAGAATAGGTTCTGACAGTGACATGTTCAGTTTCTACATTTGGCACTTATATTTCAGAGCGGTTGGATGGGGAAAGGATAGGTGGTTGTAGCCAGAGAACATAGGGGGTTGCAGCCGCCTTGTTGAAGTTCTAACATAATTTATTTGTACATGTCCATAACCATGTGGATTTAATTTAATATTTTTTTTTAAAATAAAAGATGTATTTACAAATTAAACCTTGCAGATCTAATCTTATTTATTTGTATATGTTCTAACCAGGTCAATTTAATGGAAGCTTCTTTAATTTTTAATGAAACATGGGTTTACAAGTTAAACCTTCATGATCATATGTTTTTTGTTTTTCAATGCATCCTAAGTTACACTCCCAAGTCTCGAGTGAAGAATTATTCAAGAGAATAAAGTGCTTCAATGGAATTTCAAACAGTCAATCCACCACCATTAATAAGAAACTTCATGAATCATTTAAATGTTTTAACTGACTGAATAAGCTTTAAAAAACATGTGTTTACAAGATATACTTTGATGGATCAATATGTTTTTTGTTTTTATATGCATCCTACGTTTCATTTTCGAGTCCAAATGCACAAGGATTCAAGATTATAAATTACTTCAATGGAACTTCAAACAACCAATACACCACCATTAACAATAAACTCGATGAATCATTTAAATGTCACATGACTGAAAAATCTTATCTCAAGTAGAGCCCTTCCCTTCAAATAAGACCAATATGTTCATTTTATCTTAGATGTGAAATTCAACCTTTTACAACCCACATTGTCACCTAAGTTGTCGCCTTGTGTACATAAGGACACAAATCTATATGCCCAAATATTTTCAAATATCATTTTCACATGAATGTTTTATAAGCATATGACAAGCCCAATCCAAAGGTGGGAAATTATTTACAAATCACAATTTTGGGTTGGAAGCAATATCAACACTACATTGGGAAGAAGTAAATAACTTCATCTCAGTGGGTCATGCATGAGAGACCTTTAAAGTTCCCCTAAATTCTATTGGTACGAGAGGAATGAGAGAGTGCACAACGTCAGCTATTAATGGCCTGTAACTAGCTTCTGGCTCATAAAATCCAGATCATTTCTTACATTGGATCAATATCTTTTGGAAATGATGACTCAGCTAGAATCATTGGAAAATGCATAGTTATAATTGGAAACAAGAATACCAAGGAAGAAAATGTTCTACTAGTGAAAGATATCAAACATAATCTTCTAAGTGTAAGTCAAATGTGTGACCAAGTTCATAAACTTACATTCGATTAGATAAGAAAAGAAAATTCAGGAAAATTGATTGCAACAGTTGCAAGAACTTCAAGCAACATATATGTATTAAGTGAAATTGGAAATGAAAAGGGTCGTCTAGGAAAGGAAAATGAAGGTTGGCTATGCACAAAAGAATAGGTCACATAAACTTCTATAACCTCGTCAAAGTCATAAAAAGGGAAGTAGTTAGAGAAATTCCCCAGATCACGAAACCAACCAACACATTATGCAAGCATTGTCAATGAGGAAATCAAACAAAGACCAGGTTCAAATCAAAGGAATACTCAACGAAAACACCACTAGAAATTGTGCACACTGATCTAGTTGGACCAATTAGAAAAAAGGGTTTAAAAGGTGAGAAATATTTTATGTTATTAGTTGATGATTATACAAGAATGACTGCAGTTTTCTTTCTCAGGTATAAGTCAGAATCATTTGAAAACTTCAAGGTTTACAGGGAAATGGTTGAAAATGAAATGGATTCAAAAATCAAATGTTTGAGATCTGATAATGGAGGAGAGTTTAATTCAAAGGAATTTATGGATTTATGCAGCAAGCATAGAATAAAATGACAATTCTTCGTTGCTAGGACACCTCAACAGAATGGAGTTGTTGAAAGAAAGAACATGACAGTATAGGAAATGGCTCGAACAATGTTAATGGATTCTAAATTGAAAGATTTATCTTGGACACATGCAATGCATACAATAGTTCACATTCAAAACAAAGTAATTCTTGGAAACAATAGTGACAAAACTCCCTATGAGCTATGAAAAGGAAGACCAGCAAATGTGAATCACTTCAGAGTGTTCGGAAGCAAATGCTACATCAAAACAGAAGATGGAAGAACAGGAAAGTTTGACTCTCATGTGGATAAATGCGTACTTGTTGGTTACTCAAGTACATGGAAAGAATACAAGTGTTGCAATCTAAAGCTGAAAAAAGTTGTGGAAAGCATCAATGTAACAGTTGATAAAACGGGTGGAAGAAAATTAAAGGAAGAAGAAAAGGAATCAATGGAACAGTTTTACGAAGAAGAAGCAAATGATGAAGAAGAAGTAGAAGGGGAAGATGAGTAAGATCAGACAGAAGTAGAAGAGAAAGTTCAGCAAGTGCCTCCAAAGACACTTAGAAAACAGGTACATAAGAATCATCCTTCATATCAAATTATCAGAAACAAGGATGCAAGAGTTGAGACTAGAAGAATAATTCATTCACCAGAACAACTACACCTAGCACTCTTATCTACAATTTAACCAAATAGTTTTGAAGAGACTAGAAAGGATGAATTCTAGAAAAAGGCCATGAATGAAAAATTGGATCAAATAGAGAAGAATGACAGTTGGGAATTGGTTCCAAAACCAAGGTATAAGAATGTGATTGGCACAAAATAGGTTTTCAGAAATAAATTGAATGAAGATGGACAGGTTACAAGGAACAAATCTATATTGGTATGTAATGGATACGCACAGGTTGAATGGATCGACTTTGAAGAGACGTTTTCCCTAGTTTCCAGAATGTAAGCAATCTGATTAATCTTAGCTTATGCATGCTCCAAGAATATTGAAGTGTATGAGATGGATGTAAAATTGGTCTTTCTGAATGGGGAACTTGAAGAAGAAGTCTGCATTGAACAACCAAAAGGATTTCAACTGTCATAGAATGAAGATTATGTGTGTAGGTTGAAGAAGGCTTTGTATGGTGTAAAAAAGGCTCCTATAGCATGGTACTCTAAACTGGATAAACATCTATAGCAGGAAGGGTTCAGAAAAGGAAGTGCAGACAACAATCTCTACATCAAGGTAAATCAAAATAGTATTTTATTAATTGAAGTTTATGTTGATGATATTATTTTTGGAAGTGATGATGACACGTTAAGACATAAATTTGAAAAGGATATGCAGAATTAATTTGAAATGTCATTACTTGGAGAACTATCCTTCTTTTTGGGTCTTCAGATATGTCAAAGCAACCAAGGCATTTTTATTTCAAACCGTTTACCACTCCTATGCAAACCAGTTCTAAGTTGAGAAAACATGATGATTCAAAGTCTAACGACCAGAGGCAGTACACGTCAATGATTGGTAGCTTACTATATGTGACAACATTTAGACCAGATGTAATGCAGGTAGTTGGACAGGTGGCACAATTTCAAGCAACACCAAAGGAATCACATGTATTAGCAGTGAAGAGGATTTTCAGATATCTCAAGGGAACATAAGTTTTTGGATTATGGTATCCAAAAGGAAAGGATCTATCACTTATTGCCTACACAGATGCATATTGGGAAGGTTGCATTGATGACCGACGAAGCATCAGTGGATTGTCATTATACTTGGGTGAGTGTTTGGTATCTTGGCTAAGAAAGAAAGAGTCATCAATATCATTGTCTACAGTTGAAGCAGAGTATATTGCAGCAACATCATGTTGTACATAGGTTTTATGGATGAAACAAACTTTGACAAATATACAGGTTGAGTATGATGAACCCATTCCTATATATTGTGATAATACAAGTGTTATCAGTATCTCAAAGAATCCAATGATGCACTCCAAGACGAAGCACATTCCAATCAAGTATCACTCTCTATGGTAACAGGTTGCAGAAAAGAACATAAAAGTTGAATATGTGGGGACAAAGGAACAGGTTGCAGATATCTTCAGAAAACCGCTTCCAAGGGAATCCTTTGAGTATGTTCGCTAGAGACTCAGAGTAATTTCCCCTACCAAATGAATTTTTTTGAATGCTTATCTTATATGTCTTAGATTTACATGAAGAAGCACCATAAAGAGAACAGTTCAGGTTGGGGGAGCAATTTCAGGAAGATTTCAGTCAAGGGGAGAAGCCCTAAGGACAGTTCAGTTAGGGGGAGCAGCCTTGGATGGGAAGTTATCTTTGCCATTGATGTCAAAGGGGAAGATATTTATTAGATTCAGGATAGAGAGTTAGATTTTTGGAGAGAGAGAACAAAGGCATGGTTCTAGGGGGACTGATAGTCACAGGGGGAGCATGAGAGATATGACTTCAGTATTGCATGAGAGTGCTTCCATCAATGACAAAGGGGGATATTGTTGATTAATTGGGTTGGTTGTCATTTATGGAAACCCTTGAAGCAAGTCTAGTAGCAAATTATGGTAGCCCCAACAATATGATTAAGGTATTTTAGTTTGATTGATGTATAATGGTATGAATTTTAATATATTTGCAGGTAAGATTATTATAAATGGATAGTACATGTCATACCATTTCCGGTGATATGTGGAACGTCACATAAATCTTCACGGTTAGAGATTTATGGCAATATGAAGTTGTAGAACCCTCATGAATTATTTAGAAGCCCCTAGAAGGTCAAAGAAGTCAATTATTCTAGAAGCTCCTAGAACAAGTGTACTAATCAAATTGATGGTAACTAGGAGTTAATCTTGGGTATATGTTATAACCCTAAATTGCACCAGACATGCTTACCTGGCATCAGGCCATCTCATTTTCCTTCTTTGCCAAGGCACTACTGAACAACTTCTTAAAAAACACCCTTTTTGAAGGCATACGGGCCCTGCTCCATTACTGCACGCGTGTGTACGTTGGCTAACCCACTATAGCCCACATATACCTAAAAAGCATGAAAAATAGGAAAGTTGCAGACGGAACACACAGTTTTGGGTAAGTTAACTAAACTGTTTGACTTCCCATAGCTTGCCACTCGACCAAATACCTAGCCCTTTCTATCCTATAAAAGAAGGTGTAGGGGTCTCATTTGGAAGGAGGAAAATCATAGCAAAGAAACTATACCTGATTTAGTATTTCCCTTGCCCTAACCTTTTGAAACTATTATGTGAAGAGAATCATATACAGAAGAAGTTGGAGCATAATTGAAGAGGAGCCCAGGACCAGATTCGAGGAGCAGTGGCCAATCTCACTATTGTAAGGTTACTCTTGTGAGATTAATAAAAGAAGTACTTTTCTCTTCCCGCCATATGAGATTGTCAATATTTAAATTTGATTTTATTTTGATAGAATCTCTAACCCATTAGTTTATGGATCATATGCATGTGGAGTTGTTTGTTTGTCTTTTATGAATGCAGGTCAGAATTGGGAGGAGAGTTGTAGTCAAGGAGCGACCAAGCATTAAAGGGATCGACATCAAACACAGAAACTAAGGTACAGTAACTTAATCTTTTTAACCTTGTATTTGCATATGGATAATGGGGTCTATGATTGGGATGTTGGTAAGAAGTAGGATACTTTAGGTCATTTATGCATGCATGATAAAACCCTTAATGCTAGTCCGTAGGAGGGATTTCCCACCCACAACAGAATTGGCGACCATACTTAGAATATCTAGGTTTTTGGGGGGTGCTTGTTGGGTATTTTTAATTGGTTTTGCTACCTTTTTTCTGAGTTTCCACAAAAGTCTAAGCTAGTAGGGATTCTGGTCTTCCATACCAGTACTCCCTTCTTCCTTCGCCTAACTGTTTTTTTCTTTTTTGGGGAAGCCACAGAGGCATACGTGGCCTACAGAAGGTCTGCTCGCGTATACACGTGCCCTAACATCATACAACCTGCATACATATGCTTTCTACTGAAATATCAGTCGCGTGTCTCAGTCCAGAAAAAAATTTCAAAAAGAGGTAGTCATCCTCTCCCCTATCAGAAGTGATCCTTCTCAGGGGTTTTCAGGATCTAGTCCTTTTTTCTATTGTTACATTCTGTAGCCTAGGTATAACCTCAGATTAGCTTTGTTTTCTTAGATTTCCTTGCACCTTTTTCTGTTAGAGTGAGTTTTTGTACCTTTAAGGGGTTCTGGTCTTCAATACCATCACTCCCTGCCTGAGCTTAGTTGCTTGTCTTACTTTTTTTGAGGAGAAACAGGGCACACGTGGCCTGTAGTAGTCCTACATGTGTGCATACGCATCCTGTCTTTGGGAAGCCCACGTGCATACGCTCGCTGTTGAAGTGACAGTCGTGTGTCTGTCTGGAAAATTTTGAGGAGGAAGTCATCCTCTTCCCTTTCAAGTTTTTTCTTCACAGGTTTTTCTTGTGTCTTTTTGGTCTCTGTCATAGTAGTTTCATTCTAGGTTGCGTGCCAGTATAGCTTGCTTTTTCATTTGAAAGTTTTCTTCCTTTGCTAGGTTTTTTTATGAGATAGTGAGTCAGCCTGATCTGTCGTTTTGGTTGTCAGTAACTCCCCACGGTCTGTGGCTGGCCAGAAGTCCTTTTTGGCCTTGTCTTGTTCTTATTTTTTCACCTTTTTGCTTTAGAAAAGAAGAAGACATACCGTTTTACATTTTCTTGTTTTTGAAACACAATAAAAAAAAATGCAATTTTTTTTTTTATTTCTTGTTTTGGTTAAAGAGTTGGTTGTTTGCATTAATCAATAGGAAAACATTGTCTTCATAAGTTCTTAGCTGATTGAATTAGGACAATAAGTAGCTCATAGTCAAGTGAAAGCTTGTTTTGATTTTTTCAGTTAAAAAATCTTAGAAAGAAAAAGTTTGAAAAGTTGGTTTAAAAAATATTTTAAGAAGAGAAAATTTGAATTTGTCAAGAAGAAGTTATTTTGTTTCCATCTTGTTGTTTATCTTCTCTTTCGTCTCTCAAAACATCACTAGTTTCATTTTAATAACCTTTGACTTAAAGACAAGCCCAAAAAATTAACGATTAATTAAAATCAACTAGACTTTATGTTTTGTAGGGTCCATCAACTAGTCTAGGCTAGAGCCTTGATTTAGGATTGGAGAGGAAACTCTTCAAGGATGAAAAAAAAACATAAGAGTCTGTGCTAGGGAGTGTCAAAAGTCTAGTATTGTAAAAGTTATTCGGGACCCCCCTCTAACACAGGGGCTAAACACGAGGTTTCATAATGAAATGTAGCGGAGATAACCCCTCCAAAGTTGGACCAAACATAGTAGGGGATGCATATAGAGGGCTTGTCTTGGGATCTCGTTTATTGCATTTGCCACAGATCTTCATGGGTCTCGAATCTGTTTGAGGTCCTCAGTCGTCTTCCAGAACACTTTCTTTCGATACCCTTGATAGGTTTCGAGCTTGATACCCTGCTCATTGCAGTCCACTCGACTGTCAATTNAGTATTGCATGAGAGTGCTTCCATCAATGACAAAGGGGGATATTGTTGATTAATTGGGTTGGTTGTCATTTATGGAAACCCTTGAAGCAAGTCTAGTAGCAAATTATGGTAGCCCCAACAATATGATTAAGGTATTTTAGTTTGATTGATGTATAATGGTATGAATTTTAATATATTTGCAGGTAAGATTATTATAAATGGATAGTACATGTCATACCATTTCCGGTGATATGTGGAACGTCACATAAATCTTCACGGTTAGAGATTTATGGCAATATGAAGTTGTAGAACCCTCATGAATTATTTAGAAGCCCCTAGAAGGTCAAAGAAGTCAATTATTCTAGAAGCTCCTAGAACAAGTGTACTAATCAAATTGATGGTAACTAGGAGTTAATCTTGGGTATATGTTATAACCCTAAATTGCACCAGACATGCTTACCTGGCATCAGGCCATCTCATTTTCCTTCTTTGCCAAGGCACTACTGAACAACTTCTTAAAAAACACCCTTTTTGAAGGCATACGGGCCCTGCTCCATTACTGCACGCGTGTGTACGTTGGCTAACCCACTATAGCCCACATATACCTAAAAAGCATGAAAAATAGGAAAGTTGCAGACGGAACACACAGTTTTGGGTAAGTTAACTAAACTGTTTGACTTCCCATAGCTTGCCACTCGACCAAATACCTAGCCCTTTCTATCCTATAAAAGAAGGTGTAGGGGTCTCATTTGGAAGGAGGAAAATCATAGCAAAGAAACTATACCTGATTTAGTATTTCCCTTGCCCTAACCTTTTGAAACTATTATGTGAAGAGAATCATATACAGAAGAAGTTGGAGCATAATTGAAGAGGAGCCCAGGACCAGATTCGAGGAGCAGTGGCCAATCTCACTATTGTAAGGTTACTCTTGTGAGATTAATAAAAGAAGTACTTTTCTCTTCCCGCCATATGAGATTGTCAATATTTAAATTTGATTTTATTTTGATAGAATCTCTAACCCATTAGTTTATGGATCATATGCATGTGGAGTTGTTTGTTTGTCTTTTATGAATGCAGGTCAGAATTGGGAGGAGAGTTGTAGTCAAGGAGCGACCAAGCATTAAAGGGATCGACATCAAACACAGAAACTAAGGTACAGTAACTTAATCTTTTTAACCTTGTATTTGCATATGGATAATGGGGTCTATGATTGGGATGTTGGTAAGAAGTAGGATACTTTAGGTCATTTATGCATGCATGATAAAACCCTTAATGCTAGTCCGTAGGAGGGATTTCCCACCCACAACAGAATTGGCGACCATACTTAGAATATCTAGGTTTTTGGGGGGTGCTTGTTGGGTATTTTTAATTGGTTTTGCTACCTTTTTTCTGAGTTTCCACAAAAGTCTAAGCTAGTAGGGATTCTGGTCTTCCATACCAGTACTCCCTTCTTCCTTCGCCTAACTGTTTTTTTCTTTTTTGGGGAAGCCACAGAGGCATACGTGGCCTACAGAAGGTCTGCTCGCGTATACACGTGCCCTAACATCATACAACCTGCATACATATGCTTTCTACTGAAATATCAGTCGCGTGTCTCAGTCCAGAAAAAAATTTCAAAAAGAGGTAGTCATCCTCTCCCCTATCAGAAGTGATCCTTCTCAGGGGTTTTCAGGATCTAGTCCTTTTTTCTATTGTTACATTCTGTAGCCTAGGTATAACCTCAGATTAGCTTTGTTTTCTCAGATTTCCTTGCACCTTTTTCTGTTAGAGTGAGTTTTTGTACCTTTAAGGGGTTCTGGTCTTCAATACCAGCACTCCCTGCCTAAGCTTAGTTGCTTGTCTTACTTTTTTTGAGGAGAAATAGGGCACACGTGGCCTGTAGTAGTCCTACATGTGTGCATACGCATCCTGTCTTTGGGCAGCCCACGTGCATACGCTGGCTGTTGAAGTGACAGTCGTGTGTCTGTCTGGAAAATTTTGAGGAGGAAGTCATCCTCTTCCCTTTCAAGTTTTTTCTTCACAGGTTTTTCTTGTGTCCTTTTGGTCTCTGTCATAGTAGTTTCATTCTAGGTTCGTGCCAGTATAGCTTGTATTTTCATTTGAAAGTTTTCTTCGTTTGCTAGGTTTTTTTATGAGATAGTGAGTCAGCCTGATCTGTCGTTTTGGTTGTCAGTAACTCCCCACGGTCTGTTGCTGGACAGAAGTCCTTTTTGGCCTTGTCTTGTTCTTATTTTTTCACCTTTTTTCTTTAGAAAAGAAGAAGACATACCGTTTTACATTTTCTTGTTTTTGAAACACAATAAAAAAAAATGCAATTTTTTTTTTATTTCTTGTTTTGGTTAAAGAGTTGGTTGTTTGCATTAATCAATAGGAAAAACATTGTCTTCATAAGTTCTTAGCTGATTGACTTAGGACAATAAGTAGCTCATAGTCGAGTGAAAGCTTGTTTTGATTTTTTCAGTTAAAAAATCTTAGAAAGAAAAAGTTTGAAAAGTTGGTTTAAAAAATATTTTAAAAAGAGAAAATTTGAATTTGTCAAGAAGAAGTTATTTTGTTTCCATCTTGTTGTTTATCTTCTCTTTCGTCTCTCAAAACATCACTAGTTTCATTTTCATAACCTTTGACTTAAAGACAAGCCCAAAAAATTAACGATTAATTAAAATCAACTAGACTTTATGTTTTGTAGGGTCCATCAACTAGTCTAGGCTAGAGCCTTGATTTAGGATTGGAGAGGAAACTCTTCAAGGATGAAAAAAAAACATAAGAGTCTGTGCTAGGGAGTGTCAAAAGTCCAGTATTGTAAAAGTTATTCGGGACCCCCCTCTAACACAGGGGCTAAACACGAGGTTTCATAATGAAATGTAGCAGAGATAACCCCTCCAAAGCTGGACCAAACATAGTGGGGGATGCATATAGAGGGCTTGTCTTGGGATCTCGTTTATTGCATTTGCCACGGATCTTCGTGGGTCTCGAATCTGTTTGAGGTCCTCAGTCGTCTTCCAGAACACTTTCTTTCGATACCCTTGATAGGTTTCGAGCTTGATACCCTGCTCATTGCAGTCCACTCGACTGTCAATTGTACCCACCTAGTGATTGTTTGCGTGCTGGAAACCTAGTTGCCTATATTTCTAGTGACTTACACAGGTGACTGTGGGAGTATATTGCAGTACCTAGGATAGAAATCAGGCCACGCTTTGCAGATTATACCCGAAGGGTGCTTCCTTATTCGAGTTTCACTTGCACCGGTAAGTTTCTCTAATGTTGGTTGTTGTAATTGTTCTTCCAACTAGTTAGTGACTGCTTGTTTTATCTCATACTTACTTTTTTAGTGCGTGTTGGTTTTCAAATGATTATAAATTTCCCTAGTGTGTATCTGATCTTCTCACACAGTGCAAGATCAGGAGTTCTGTCGATCGCAATGGCTTATGGTCCTACCATCATTTGACGTCGAACCCCCCCCCGGCACCGCTAAGGCGAAAATTAGACCACGAAAGGGTCTTTTTAGACGACCGGGTTACAGGAAAATGTGCCCAACCCATCTTCGAGAGAAGAAATTTTGATTCTGGAGAAACCAATCATTTTTTACCTCAGAGCAAAGGCTCTTGGTCCTTACAACCCTCCCATCACTGATCTATTGGTGCCCATCATCGTACAGGTTCTACCTTAAGAGCATCCGGTAGTGTCACCAGCAACAATGGAAGCAAACATTGCCACTTCTTCAGGTAATATTGATATTTCCTTCACGACTGTCACTATTGGGGGTGTTCCACATCCTAACCAACCGTCATCAGTCTGGGCCACCATGGTCTCGACTGCTTCTATCTAGAGCAGCGGTCTGATTCCATCTATGGTGTTGATCACTACTCCATTTCCTCAGAACACGACAGACTCTCCTTTCTCATATGGGATGCCTGGCTTTGGTACAAGTACTATACTTTCCTCCTCCACTCTACAAACTTTGGGTCTAGGGGAAGGGAGTTCCAACACTCCTATGCAAGTCTCTATCAAGGGAACTTTCACTCCCTTTATCACTTTTCCTTATAGCGGGGGTCATATACCCCCTTCATCCCCCTCTTTCAGCGATGTTCCTCAACACTCCATCGGGCCTAATGTAAACTTGTTTGGAGCAGGTATTCAATCACTACCTCCTTATAATATGTCAGTTGGTTCAACACCTTTCTCTTTATTCGGCGTGTTTGGTAACAATGATTTCTCGTCAGCTTCTATTTCGGTCGAGGGCAACCCCAGTTACGAACAACCACATCCTGTACAGGGTATTATTCCTGCACAGGGGGCACACTTAGGAATTACTTCCTCACAAGGATCTTGGAATCCATGGCAGGGAAAAGTCCCCTTGCCAAAGATGTCGATCGGGGGCAACCTTTTCCATACCCAGTGGAACCCTGGGCAAGGCCCAATGCCTATTCCCGACGGATCGGCAGGGGGAAACCCCTCCCAAAATCCTTGGAATGTGACACAAGCTCAGCCCTTACGTCTTATTATGGGAATCAGCAGATGATGTCTCAATAGGCACCCAATCCGTACGCTGGTCATAGTCATGGTTATTACCAGAGCCCTGGCCAGCAACCAGGGATGATTTTAGGGGCTAAATTTCGCTCATGGGCTAATTTTCCATGGTTTTTCCAAAAACGAGATTCGTTGTTTTAAAAATGATTCTCCCAAATTCTATAGGATAAAATTATTTTACCTTAAAAATCGCCAAAGTTTTATAAAAACTATATAAAATCCTTAGAAATTTGAATATTTTTACAAAAATATCGCCAATCATTTATAGTTGGCAT
>JZKD02S1257943.1:0-12226 GCA_000966675.3 Picea glauca
TGTTATTCCTCGGAGCTTCAGATTTGTTGACACGTACCTCCTAGCGACCAATGACCAAGATATACTCCGGACTTCAGAGCTTCGACGATCTTGGTCTCTCCTTGTCTGCAAACTCTCGTAGTGCTCATGCTCTAGAGTTTCAGATCTTTCACCACCTGTCCCTCTGGATGATGGATGGTCCATATCCTTCGACGAGTCCGCTTTCCTATGCACTTAAAGGGATTAGACTCTGTGCACTTTACCTGGATCTGACGGATGTCGATTCTTCATGCTCATGTCCAACGGTTGGGATCTATTCCTCCTCTCTGTGTGCTCCACATCTATTCTTGACTCCGATACTTGTTCCATTTCAGTACAACACAAAGTGGGCATGCAGAAAAAAAAACCACATGTTATCTCATCCCGTGAGGGCCATGCTCAAAATCTACGCCATAAGGGGACCACTTATGTGAGGTACAAAAATTTTATGTGCTACAAGATCGGTCTTTACTCGAGATTGAATTCTTTTGTAAGACTTATTTAATCATTTCGTTGTTGATGACCATTTCCAAGGATCAATCCACTCATAGTGAATCTTGAATCTTGCAGGTTTCTTCTGTGTTGAATATCTATCTGAAGAATGGTTATGCTTGCCACAATGATGGAAAGGATGGAGATCAAAACACTGATTCTCCTTGTGACCAACTAGATTACAATGTTGGCACTTAACATCCTGATACTTCAACATTTGAAGTTGAATTTTCTTGAAGGAATCCAACGCTCATAAAAAAAATTGGTTTGGAGTAATTTGGAATATGAAAATTGTTTTGATTTTTATATCCTAAGCCATGTTGATTCCTATTGAAGTGTAATTCTTCTCAAGGTCAGATGATGGGCTTGGAAATATCATGTTGTACTTGATGACGTACTTCACATTTACTTTCACTTATACTTGTTGTATCACTTTGTGCTTTGGCATCTTCTGCTTGCGATTCATCGTCATTGGAATTTTCTTCTGAAGTTGGCTTGTTGATTTGTTCCTTCTTCGATTGTTGATCAAAATCATCATCGTCATCATAGAGAGGGCTGTTCTGAACAAAAACTAGTTCAGAAAACTTCACTGGCTGTTGACTTTTGAGTTCTATCAAGTTATTATTCAATAGATGGGATTGTTCTTGAAGGAGTAACTTTAGCTTGTGTCACTTGCAAACAATTTAGCACTGATTGAAGAGTTTCTTTGTTCAATATTACTGTGTTGTCTTCAGTGGTGTTTATTAGAGTGTTCAGAAACTCTAATAATTCATGACTTCGCTCCATTTGAACACACTTGCTTGAACTTCTCGTTCACTTGCTCTTCTCGCTCACTTGAATTTGTTTCACGCTCGCTTGTACTCGCTCACTTGAACTTGCTTCCAGGAAGTTGAGGATGTCAGTTACCACCGAAAATGCATCCAAAAACTTGTGATGTTTTACAGTGATTTGAGTTAAACTACTCAACCTTGTCAATTTCGACTCATAAATGACAAAAGACTTTTGGGTGTTGGGCTCAACCGAGAATGCACCCAATTACAAATTCAACTTCACTTGATTTATAAAGACAAGTAAACTTACAAAAGGACTATTTGCAAGTTACAATAAATCATGATTCTTAAGTTGAATTAATCTTCAAATTTGAATGTTGTGTCGATGCTTTTGAGTCGAGTTTTCCTTTGATTATGAGTTTGTTTTTTCCATTGTTGATGTGATTTCCAATTTGATATTTTTGCTACTTCTTGATTACTTTGCTTGATTGTACTTGAATAACATTATGCATGAGCTTGTGTGTTGTGTAAATTCTAAAAATGCAATTGTGTTTATGTCAAAAATAGACAATAACCAATATAAGCTTCCATGAAAAGATCATCAACACACACTACACAAGGTGTACCTAAGATCCCCTTATTCAATTTCGGGCGGATCTAAGACCCAGAGAATAAGAATTCGATTTTATTATGAGTATCACTCTTACAATAACAATTCTCAAATACATTTTCAAGCTATCTTGATCTTTGTCAATAATAAAAAATTTCAATGGCTCATTAGGATGAAGCTGCCCTCTTAAACTATGAATCTTCAATTACATGAATTTCCTTCACTCCCTACTCAAAACAAAATCCCCTTATGGAATATCACTCTTCTTTTTTTTAAACAATCTCAAGCACCTTTTACAATTATATAAATTTGGGCACCATGTCTCATATACCAAGTACACTACTTATCAACTTTTCAAAAAGTGTGCTTGACTTCTTATCAAAATTATGTGCAGCCAAAATAAAATGATCCTCATTAATATTACCTTGAACGCACATGCATGCATACTCAAGAGAAACTCAACTGCACTTCTTCTTTGTTGTTGTCACCTAAGCATTCAGATCGGATTCAATGACATTAAATGAGCGGTTCAATGCAACGTGTATCTCTCCAAGTAGCCACACATTGATTACATTATATTTACATATATTTTAACAATTAGAAAGATCCAAGGTCGAAGCATCCGATGATAATGCCCACAATACTCAGTGACCAATTGAAAGAATATAGCACATTCAATCAATTCTACGCGCTTGAATGGATTACACGGGGGCTCGATATATTTTGTGTGGGCTAGAAAATATGGCACAGGTTCTCTGGACAATCTCTTCACAGAATCTTTTACACAATTGGTGCTTCAAAATTAGAAACAAATCTTTTCCTTTTACTATATTCATGGGCCAGTTTTCATTCAAAACTTCTTTTTTTGTTACGCTAAAT
Source organism: Picea glauca (assembly GCA_000966675.3). NCBI lineage: Eukaryota > Viridiplantae > Streptophyta > Pinopsida > Pinales > Pinaceae > Picea > Picea glauca. The sequence continues at coordinate 2,770 of JZKD02S1257943.1, forward strand.
TTGATAGTGTTACTGCAACAATGGTGGCCGTGATTGTATTTCTGAGATCGTAGCTTAACACAATACAGATCAATCAATATGCAGTCGAACCAACTAGAGCTACTGGTGCAAATTGGTGGAACTATGCGAGTTGGTGCAATTCTAAACTAGAATATAATCCCAGCTTCAATTATCCATCTGGGCTATCAGTTTCTGTTCAATATTAGATCCGGGAATTGATTTTCCACAGGTTTTAATAAGTTGCTCTTAAACACGAGCGATCCATAGCATATGCATAATTATACCCGATGTAATTCACAAATATGTGATGTTGACAACCTTGGAGTTTCTTTCTTTGAATATTGATTGCATTCGAAGAAGAGGCCAAATAATATCATTTTACAGAGAATGCATGATCATCACATATATGATCTGATTAAGGTCAGGGTTTAGAGAATCAAAGGTTACATATTCCTACGTCTTGGCCTACTATTCATAACCCTGTCATCCGATAGGGTTTATTTGTAGTCTGGATAAAAAATGGAGGGATATGTGCGATCATCCATTTGAAAATCAGACTGAGATAACAAACGAATTTTGCAGATAGACTAGAGAAGCATGGACTTCATTCATGAACATTCAAAACACACAAAAAACCTCATATGTAGGAAAAACGACTTTTCTATTAACATGAATGTCTGATTACAATATGTGTACAGAGACTGGACTACAACAGAGTCTCAGTTCTTTCTCCTCTCCTACTCCTAAGCTTTTAAGCTTCTCAGGGTCTAATTCCTAAATCTCGACTCTTCCTCTTGCCTCGACTGGGCATCTCCCTTTTATTTAAAAGAGGGCTCCTCGATCTTATCCTCTCCATTGCCTTAATGATATCACTTCTCATGAAATCACCTTATCCCTATGGATCATTACAATGAATGATCATCCAGATCACAATCAGACCTGGATCAACTTACAATCAGCCATAGAAATGACTCTATCCACAACCTGTACAAGGTATGGCTTGGATTTACTCAACCTGACAACATAAATCCGTATAGGATCATATTTCAAATTTAAAAATGGGAGGGTCGACGCCTCTCCCTTTCTCCAATGCGCGCCTATGTGTTGGCTCGCTGGCGCATCTGCTGAGGTGGAAAGATGCTCCTGCATCGGTTTCACATGGAGATACTTTGTAGACAATATGATCTGATTAAGGTCAGGGTTTAGAGAATCAAAGGTTACAAGGTGATTATTCATAACCCTATCATTCAATAGGGTTTATTTATAATCTGGATAAAAAATGGAGGGATATGTGCGATCATCCATTTGGAAATCAGACTGAGATAAAAAATGAATTTTGCAAATAGACTAGAGATGAATGGACTTCATTCATAAACATTCAAAACACACAAAAAACCTCATATGTAGGAAAACATGCTTTTCTATTAACATGAATGTCTGATTACAATGTGTATAGAGACTGGACTACAACAAAATCTCAGTTCTTTCTCCTCTCCTACTCTTGAGCTTTTAAGCTTCTTAGGGTCTAATTCTTAACTCTCGACTCTACCTCTTGCCTCGACTTGGGATCTCACTTTTCTTTACAAGAGGGCTCCTCGATCTTATCCTCTCCACTACCTTAATGCTATCACTTCTCATCAAAGCACCTTATCCCTACGACTCATTACAATGAATGATCATCTAGATCATAATCAGACCTCGATCAACTTACAATCAGCCATAACGACGACTCTATCCACAACCTGTACAAGGTATGGCTTGGCTTTACTCAACCTGAAAACATAAATCCGTATAGGATCATACTTCAAATTTAAAAATGGGAGGGTCGATGACTCTCCCTTTCTCCAATGCGCGCCTATGTGTTGGCTTGCTGGTGCATCCGTTGAGGTGGAAAGATGCTCTTGCATCAGTTTCACATGGAGATACTTTGTAGACGATATGTTGGGCAATATGGGAGAGTGTACGATTGGTCAACGGAGCAGGTCAGAGCACACTCATCTAGCAGGGTTGATGCAGTCCTTGCCCATTTTTAAGCGAAAGTGGGAGAGCATGTTGATAGATTGCATGATAGATTTAATGAGGGTGCAAAGAACAAATAGTATATGTATAGTGATTGATCAGTTGTCAGAGTTAACACACTTCTCAGTGATTTATTCGGAGTATGGGGTAGCACAGATGACAGAGCTATCCATTGGAGAGATGTTTAGAGTCCATGAGAAGCTCAGAGTCATTACCAGTGATGGTGACAAACTTCCTTTTCTGATATTTGAGATAGAGTATGGTAGTGGATTTGTAGGTCGTGACTTCACCTGGATGTCTATGCAGGTTACTATTCATGGTAGTAGGTTCATCCCTTACATGTATTTCATCTTGGGGTTCCTAGAGAGGAGAATGCATATCGGGCACGATAGTCAGACGATTATGATCAATGTGGCACAACAACAACATGGTGGTTCCTTTATGAGGTTAGCTTGGGACCCTAGGATTTCAGTACTAGACAGTTTAGTAGCTGACACAAAGATGAGAGTCAACTTTTGTTTTCATGAGATTGGTTCCCTAAAAGAATAGTTCTTTGCGGGGTTGGTCGAGTTATTGCAGTATCGAGTTGCCTTACTTAGCGACAATATTCATGAGGCCTCTTATGTTCGCACCTTGCCGGATCATGCATTGAGAAGAGGACACTTCACATCTTCTAGGGTGGTTTGGGACCTTGGTATCATTTTCATTTTTGGTCTGGATTAGTCAATGGAGCATCAGGTTGTGATGGAATTGCTTGGGGGAAAACAATATTTGGGAAGGGAGGTCTGTAATGTTGCCATTTTTGGATTTCCATTCCTTGTTGTCAAAGGAGACCTTATGAGTTTATGTTAGCTTGACCAGAGGAGTAAAATCAGGATAACAATGATCTCAAGCAATTTGGAGGAGTTATATGGGGCACATGCTAGTCTATTCACCATCTTTCATCATTAGGATTATTTTTGCATAGTTCGCTCTTGGTTCCATGGCATTCCAACAATTTCGTAATTTTGGGTTATTATTGAGCATACTTTAATTAAATACAGTGAAGGTATTATTTCGATCATATTATCTAAGGGGACACTTTCATGTAATAGTTCGTTGGAACTAGGACGAAAAAATCTAAAGGTTGGGATGATGAGAAAGTGACTCGAACTTCTTGGATTGTCTTAAAAAATAAATTAATCACTTTCCGACATTAAAAAGAGTCATAAAAAGGGGTGTTTAAGTGACTTAAAGTTTATAAAAGTCACTTTACTTTATTAAAAGGGAAAAATGGTCCGAAAAGGGTCAACAAGGAGATATAAGGAGAATGAGGGTGCTTTATCTCCTTATGCTCTTGGGACAAAAACCCTAGAGAGTTTGGAAGATTGGTTTTGGTGGTGAGACCATCCACCCTTGCTGGTCGTGGAGGGAAGATCATTCAAATATTTCATTGTGATTTACTGTGGCTGAGTTTCCATTACTTGGAAGTTGAGTTTTATTTGTTGGGTCAATTTTTGCTGGAGTTGAGTGAGTTTGGATTTTGGCAACATTTTTGGCGTGTGGGTAGCATTTTCTTAAGTGTGGGGCTGATTTCATACAAGTTGGGGCTGCCATTTACTTGCTAGGAGAATTATATATTTTCTAGGGACGAGATATATTGAAGGAGGGATGATTTTACTGTTGTTGGGTCACATATCTCCATTTGGGACAAGTCTTCTCCTTGCTAGCCGAGTTGACTGTGAGAGTTGAGAGTTTATTTGAGTGGGGGATGCATTTATCCATACTAGGTGAGTTCCTTCTTGGGAGGATTTGAGTTTTAGCAAAGGGGCCAAGATCTTCCATTTTTGGGTTGATATCTCCTTCCAGAATCAATTTGCTGATTGTTGGGGGCGAATTCATAGTTGTTGGGCCATTTCCCTTGTGAGTGTACATATCACATTGTTTTGGAATGAATATGTTGTAGTGAATGTGTTTGTTCCATGGGAGGACAATTCTGTAATTGGAGGGGCTTTTCTTTATATGATTGTTGTGTATTATATCTACCTACATGCAACCCACTTCATTAATGTACAGGTCAGAGCCTGATTTACTGATATGCTGTTATAGTTTTCTAACAATGATAAAATGTATTACTACTGCCATATAACTTCCATACAATAATATTCTTGATCATAAACCTTGTGTATCTACTCTATACTATTAGAAAAACAACTCAGGATTATCACACTGATAATAAGATTCTTTGTTGTTGTAATGGTCTACTACTAATAAACATCATATTCTAACTCTTGTTCCCTTATTAATGCAATTAAGACCCTATCTGGTATCAAATTTGTGTATGTTTGGAAACCCTTTTGCGTAAACAAATCAACAAATATACATAAACTTAAAACAACAACAACTAGACAAGTTATTGCAGTGAAATGACACCTACAACCTAAGTATTTGAAGAATTTCACCACTCAAAAAATGCACACAAATTGCTACAACAATGAAGTGGGAGTTTGTCGTCAAAGTGTTTGACGAAATGTTTATACTACGAAACTAAGAAAAAAGGACAAAAAATTAGTGGGGACATTATAGTGCTATCAAAGTTTGTGATCCTTCTAGCCTGTGAGGGTATACAAGCTTGGCTATGGAAAACAATCAATACAATGCAGGGAACAAGGGAGATAGTGGTTCAAAGAGGCAACAAACATGACAAGATGAGGATTTTACATATTGTTTAAGGGAGTATATGTGCTTAGTGAGACATTTCACGCAACCATGTCATTCTATGATTTTTGCACCATCAAACATCCTGAGTGGTATGAACCCCAAGTATCAGTGGACAAGAAGGTGAAGGTGCAAAGAAAAAAGGTATTAGTTTCTGAATATTCAGATGATTCTAAAACTAAGGATGATGACACAACATCTAGTACACCTTTAGCGTTGTCTTATGAGGCCCATAACATTAGTGCACATGATGGACATGTTGATGGCACATATGGTGAAGTGTCCCAATCAACCAATGCCGATGATTCAACATCATACCTGAGTAGTGATGCTCATGATGATGAGGGTGTGCGAGAACCTAAGTATGACAAGGATTCAACACCTTATCCTATCTATGATACTTATGACAATGTAGACATGATTGTACCTAAATATAACAAAGACTGGGTATATAAAAAATTGTCGTGGGATATGGATCCATCTTCTTAGAAGCCATGCGTGGAGAATGACAAAGGAGGGTTTGATTTTGGCGGTGATAGTACACATGAGTCCCATCATTTGACAGGTCAATGTATGGTAAGTAAAGATTGCATGGAATCGTCTAGTGAGTCAGTTGTTGTTGATGGAGATAATATTCTTATAAATGAAAAAAAATCAGAGAATCCATTGTGTGACAACCCATACCACTTGGATAAAATCGAATGGAGTCCCTTAGTATTGCGTGATTTGGAGGATCAATTATTGTTCACAGAGGAGAAAATTGTACAAGTGTTGACAAGAGAAAATGGTGCTCATAAGTTCATTTAAGGTCTTATGTGTAAAACCTAGATGTTAGAGAGACAAAAAGGAATTGGAAGTGGAGTCACTAGTGCACAATTGTACATAATCAAAGAAGCACTAGAGTAGATTAAATTAAATTAATTACAACTGTTCATGGATAGGGACCTTGCTCTCAAGTTCGCCGAAGACAAGGAAAGGGAGGTTGAGGAGCTTTGTTACCAGTTGAGTTTGGCATGCTCCTCATCACTTACAACAAATACTCCATCATTTTTGGTAGTTGTGACACATGAGGGCGTGAGTGGACCCCATGATTTGAGGGAGGAGCCTCTTGTGACGATCCTATACGATGAGCATTCAAATTTGCAGGTGCTTGAGGAGAGGTATGACATAGAGGGTTTTGACTATGCTCCTATTTTTCATTGTGGGGATCATGGGCCATTTATTTTGGAGAGCTCACTAAAGGCTCAAGATTTAGGTACGAAGGATATAGTTGAGCACATCCCTTGTGGACCTTCCCACAAGGGAGTATATTCATCCATGGATTGGGTGGACACATATATGAAAGACATGGGCACACTCTAGGATGCAGGTTCAGGCATCATCAGTAGAGTGATGGATACAATAGTGCCTACATGATACATGATGGTACATGATGATTCAATGGTTGTCAACAATGTGTAGGGGTATTCATTTACACTCAGTAGTGTGCAATGGAGTTGTGGAGTGTTTCCTCCAAGGATACCTCCTGATAGAGTCCTCGAGCATACCATTGAGTTTAGGTTACTTGGGATCGGTGAGAGGATGGGTGAGTCTCAGGGAGAAACATATCCCTTGATGATCAGTCTACATCTAGGATATCATCAGATGAGGGTCAGGGAGCATGATAGTTGCATGTCTGTTTCCATATTTCATTATGATTTCTTGGTCATGCCCTTGGGGTTGACCAACGCACTAGTCACTCTCCAGCCTTGCAAGAAGTGGCAGAGACATCTATTTCTATTATTTGATGCCCTCATTATATACAATAGGACATGGAAGGTTCATCTAAGTCAATTGAATGAGACAGGTGGCATTGTGGCCATGACATGGGTCTTTCATTTGAACCATATGATTAATGGGTAGAGTGCACAAGAGGAGTTTCAGACTTTGTTGGAGTGGTTCACATAGATTGTAGCAGGAATTGGGAGTGGTGGACCTCCAATTTGGTGGTGGGATCCTAACATTCATTAGAGTGATAGACTGCTTCAGATGATGAGTATGATTGACAAGGTCGTTTTAATGACTGGACTGCGTCTTTGTGAGGATATTGTTAGAGGAGTTGTTGATCTTTGTCCTATAGGACGAGGTAGATTTTCCCTCACAATACCCGAGATCGAGTCTATCCATGGGTTGGTAAACTTTGACTTCATTGAGATGCTTCAACGAGACATGATCCACGATAGTGAGTTCATATTAGGGGTCCATGAGAGTAGAGCGTAGTCTGAGCATGGTGATCATAAGATCATTATCAGAAGGGTGCAACGTCAGCATGATGGTTCCCCTCAAATATTAGTTTGGGATTAGGGACTGCAGTGCTTGACAACTTGGTAGTTGATGCAGATGAGATGACCAATTTTCTCTTTCTGGAGTTTACTCCTGAGATGCTTAGGATTGGCTGCATGGAGGAGTGGTATTCTGAGGAGTTGACCGAGTTTTTGCAGCTTATGATTGCCTGGCTTATCAGGGGCAGTTGGGAGGATTCTTGCGTTATCCCCCTGCAGATCAATGCTATGAGTATAGGGTGCTTCACATCATACAAGCTCGCATGGGACCTTGGTGAATTAACCACTTACGGACAATGCCGAGAGAGTTTTGTATGGAGGGAATTTGCAGATGATATGTTGGGCGATATGGGAGAGTGTACGACTGGTCAACAAAGCAAGTTGGGGCACACTCATCTAGCAGGGTTGATGCAATCCTTTCCCATTTCTGAGCGAGAGTGGGAGAGGATGTTGATAGATTGCATCAGAGGTTTACCGAGGGAACAAGGAGAAAATAGTATGTGTACAATAATTGATCAGTCGTGAGAGTTCATGCACTTCCTGGTGATTTCTTTGGACTATGTGGAAACACATGCGATAGAGATATCCAGTGGAGAGATGTTTAGAGTCCATGAGAAGCTCAAAGTCATTACTAATGATCGGGACATACTTCCTTTTCCTTTATTCGAGATCGAGTATGATAGTGGATTTGTAGGCTGTGACTTCATCTATATGTCTATGCAAGTTACTATTCATGTAGTAGGTTCATCCCTTATAGGTATTTCATCTTGGACTTCCCGGAGAGGAGGATGTGGATTGGGCACGACGGTCAGACGGTTATGATCATAGTGGCACACCATCAACATGGTGGTTTCTTTATGAGGCTAGCTTAGGACCCTGGGATTTCAGTACTAGACGATTTAGTAGCTGAAACATAGACGAGAGTTGGTTTTTATTTTCATGAGATTGGTTCCCTAGCAGAGCAGTTCTTTGCGGCGTTGATCGTGTTATTGCAGTATCAAGTTTCCCTACTTAGTGACAGTATTTAGGAGACCTCTTATGTCTCCACATTGTCGGATCATGCATTGAGCAGAGGATGCTTCACATCTTCCATGGTGGTTTGGGACCCTGGTATCATTTTTAGTTCCGATCTGACTCAATCGATGGAGAATCAGGTTGTGATGGCATTGCTTGAGGACAACCAATCTTTGGGAAGGGAGGATTGTAGTGTCTCCATTTTTGGATTCCCCTTCCCTACAGTCAGAGGCGATCTTATGAGTTTATGTTGATATGTTTGTTTGTTTCATTAAATATGTCAAAGAAGAATATAGTTGGAGTACCTGAAACCTTCAAAAGTTATATTCAAAAAGCTAAGTTTGAAAGAGAAAGAAGGCGACGTCTTCAAAATGTTGAGCTTGATGACACCCATGATCACTATATTTGGGATGGGCTTGACAATGTTCAATATAAAGTGATATTAGGGGATTGTGTAAAAATTGCAAATCTTGTTCCTAAAAATGAATACTCCCTAGTTATTGCAGATATCCCTCATGGTTATAATATCCAAAACATTGAATATGATAACGAGCCTTATACTTACCAAGCTTTCAATAAAGTGGTTATGAGATTTCTGAAAGTCAGAACATCACCATTTTGGAGATTTCTGTTTTTTCATTCAGACACACAACACGGATTAGTACAATCAAGTTTCAAGGGAAAATAAAAGACACATATGCAACTTTGTTGGTAAGATATTGAAATTGTATGTTTAACAATTAAGATTAGAAATATATTTTATTAATTCACAAGTTAATTGAATTTGTACTTATTTAGGTTACAGGAAAAAACCTAATATTCATAGCTCCAATAGTGAACCATTTACACGTGATATTGAAAGTATACATCTTGCAAGCTGGACAAACGATGATACTTATGATTCTATTCTTTACAAAGTAAATGATGTAAAGAAGCCTAGTAGTTTATTGGTTTACAATGCTGTGGCTAGAAAACTAACATATGAGGAAAATGATTTCAAAGGAGAGATTGTTAACATTTATCAAAAACCAAAAGCACCAATTAATTATCTTATAGATACATTTTCAAATGAAGGAGATTGGGGTTTGGATTTGTTCTCATGTTCAAGTAAGATTTATGACATAACATTTATGAAATCATATTTCACTCTTTACTATTTTTAATTTATGTTGTTTTACATTATTTATTTTAATTAATTATTTTGTATTTGGCAATTAGGTACAACATTAGCATGCTTCTTACAAAAAGGAAGGAAATGCATAGCCATTGAAAGTGATGCAGTGCACTGCGGTTTTATTCAATAAAGAATTAATGCTATTCAAGCTCTTCCATATGAAATGCAAGAAATTGGCTTGAGGAAATGAGATTTTAATGACTCAAAGGTGACAAAAATATTACAAGAACCT
>JZKD02S1257954.1:0-12225 GCA_000966675.3 Picea glauca
ATGATATTGAGTGGTGTCAAGGTCGATGTCATTACAAGGGGGAGGGGAGTGTAATACCCCAGTTTTGACCCTTGGAACATATTGGATCAGATTATGTATAAACAGTAAACATGAGCTTATAATGACATGAGTCAAGTCATGTGAGCTTACGTAAATGACCCCTCTTGTAAATTATGTAAATACACTCATATATTTTCCTAGTGCAAAACTCAAGGCTAAGTCCCTACTAGTGAAGCGGTTAGGCATGTATGATGTAAGTATAATTTTATGGATTTTGTGGTAGACTTCTCATGGTGAACTCAAGCTATGTAAATATTGATGTTGGAATTTAATATATAATGGTACATGATGGTTGTGAAGAGTGCGAGAGGGCCTATGATTTTATCAAAGGAGAAGAGGGAAAGGGGTCTATGGGAAAGTAAATCCTCTATTTCCAAGTGTCAACCTTAGATTTCATTTATTTTCCACCATGTGCCTTAAATAAATCCATCCACCTCCATTGACTTATACATCCAACCATTGAATGCATGTAAGAGGTTGATAAAGAAATCTTCTCATGTAATTATGGAAGCATGGGATAAGAACAATCATTATGGGGAAGTGTAAAAGTTTAACATAACATTGGAAGTAATATCATCCATCATTTCTCTCAACTTTCTCACTACCATTCACTTTAGTATGCATTCCATCATTCTCATGTTCATGCTTTATATTGCTAACAATCACCCAAGGGGTAAATTGACCAAAATTAGCACTATGAAGAGTGAAATTGTTGAGAGAAATATAGATGGTTGTAGGTGAGCATAGAGGCTGGGAAAGTTAGGAATCCATCACTAATTATGCATTTTCTACTCTTTGGATGCTTGAGATCCAAGTATTATTCTTGCAGGGAATTCCTAGAAAGCATGCAATAGAAAGGGCTCTTTCTGCCCACATCGAAGAGAACTAGAGGAAAGAATATCCATGAGGTATTGTTGAGTAGAGAAACAAAAGATATTCCTTGTATTATGTAGCAAAATGGAAGAGAGTGCCATGGTTGTTTGATGGCTATATAAAATACATAGAGTGCTCTTTAATGAGAAAATTGATTGAGCATGACAAAAAATGGTTTGGGTTGAGTGAGTTAGAAGCTTGTAGCTTGGTTCCTTCACCTTGGTGGCCTCACAGCCCAGCTTGGGGCTGGTATTTTCCTTGGATACATATAGTAAGGTGAAAAATCACTCTTAAATAATTAGATTCTTGGACCAACTCCCATTAAAAGGTAAGTGTTCTATCGTTGTTTATGAATATGCAAATTAGTGTTATTATACAAATTAATGTTATTCTATGTTAGTATTTTGCTTGCTACATGTGATTATGCTTGAATTTGGTCATGGGAATTTAGTTGCCATGAAATTCTATTGATCTAGGCTTGTTTATTTCCATTGCATTTTAGTTATTACAGTCGTGCATGAATTTATATTCATTCAGGTCCTCTCTAGGAGACTCTTTATTAGTATTATGGAGATATGGCTTCTAAAGATCCAAGTTTGAAAGCTTGTGTCATAGCTACATGTACCATGGCTAAGAGAGTTGAGCAGGGATTCCACATCAGTCTATAGCCAATAAATACAATGTAATCTTGGGTGGAGACACAAATTTGACAATGAAGGTGGGGGAATTCTAGGGGAGTGCAAAACAAGATCTATTGACAGAATATTTCATTAAAATGTTTTAGGGGATAAGGTCGTGTGATGTGGAACAAATCAACATATTCCCTAATTGTTGGAATTTTATAAAAGGAAAGGAAGGGGTTTCAAATAGATAGATTTTTAGTTGCATAAAAAATACTAGAGGTGAAAAGACTAAAAACTTGGGTAGGGATGGGGTGATCTTCAAATGACTTACCTTTTTTCTTCAGTAGGAGAAATATGAGATTGAACTCTTAGGGCCCTTCAAATTTAATCATAGATGACTAGAAGAAGAGGGTTTTATGAATATGGTGATCCAAAATTGGAGGAGATACAAACCTAATTCAAGGGAGACAAACATGTATCAATTTACAAAGAACTTGAAGAAAGTGAAAAAATTAGTCGCAGATGTTGGGTATGTGTTATATTATTTGTACGACCAACCCCATTTGTTGCATTGGGCTTGGCATAGGGGGGGGGTTCCGTCCGGGGGATTGCAAAGGGGCGGAACCCTGGAAAAAAAAAATGGGGCAGTTTTGCGTTCTTTTTTAGTGATTTTCACTTTTGGCAGTTTTGTGATGCATTCGTAGATTTATGGCTTAGCCCATGGTTTTCTAATTTTGATTATGGAATTAGGGTTAAAGTCTAATAGAGTTCAATGGATTAGGGGTTTTGAATTCCGCGAGATCCTATATATATTGTATTATAAACAATGAAGTTAGAGGATGATGAATAAGAATTAGAGGTGTGGCTCTAAACAAGTTGTTGGTTTTCCCAGTTTGGGTTTCCACGGTAAATCTCTATGTATACGTGTGATTTCAATTGTGTTATTTTTTGTTTTTTTAAGAATCTATGTGTGCATTGCATTAATGTAAAAATTTTAAAATTACAGCAGAATGGGCTAAGAAAAAGGATCAAATACACTAGAAGAAACTAATAGATAATATGAAATAGATCAAGCAATTGTTTGAGAGTAATAGGATAGGGATATTTATAGAGGAGGATAACACTAAACTAAAATTATTAGAAGAAATAAAAAGGAGTTTGCTAGAACTGGAAGAAGACGAGTAGAGATTAAAGAGTGGGGCTATCTAGTTGACAAAAGGTGATGAGAATACTAAATTCTTTCATAACTATGCAAAACATAGAAAGAATATACACTACAAGGAAAACACCTTCTAGAAGAGGTTTTTGTGAAGCCTCCCCAAAAGTTTCTCTCTTGTCCATTTATAGTGGAGGTAGGTGGCCATATATTTTAGTAGAGATTTTTTCATCAATGTGTTTAAATCATATCTAGTGCATTGATGTGCTCATATACCTGGTGCACTAGTGCATTAAATAACCATGTGCATTGAAGTTCAGTATAGCTAGTGTGTGATAAAAATATCAATTTATTTTAATTTTAAACATACTCTAATTGGTGTGTTTAAAATTTATAAGCACTCTAGTGCATTACTATCTACAATGTGCCAAATGAGGTTTACACATTTTGCTATATAATAGTGGTTTTTATTTAAAAATATATAAAACTTATCGGTGCACTCCCATAAAAAGAGCACCAGTGTATTCCCTATATAGGTGAACCAGACAACATTTCATTAGTCTATGATTATACTCATTACAATGTGTCATTAGACCATGAGCACACTGGTGCATCAATATGTAAGAAGCATTGAAGTAGGCTTAGACATTTTTTTATAAGCATACATGTTGATTTAAACAAATTTCAAAAATTAATCTATGCAATTAATAGCTTTGACACTCACCAGTGCACCCCAAGAAATGCCACACCAGTCTATAAATTTCTAAAAAAACTAATGACATGCCAAGAATATTGTAATGCACCAATGCATCTTACTATCAGGCGCACCAAGGTATAGTAAACAAAAAATACCGAACCATAATTCATTTTTACATTTCCTTCATTAATTCCAACTATACAAGCAACAATGCTCACCATCCTTGTACGGCCATCCTATTGTTGGTGGTATTGTGTTGTCAGATTCTTCAAGTAATTCACTTCACTAATGTATTTTGTTCAATTTCAAAAATTTTAAAACAATAGCATATTTTCTTTTTTATCTGTGTGGCAACAATGCCTCCTCAATAAGAAGAGTCCAAGTAAATTGTTTATTGTTTCCTCATTTTCATTTTTTACGAATTAAAGTTTAGAATTTGGCTTAATTTTTCCTTTTTTCAAATAAATAAATAAATTCCACGTTGTGCATTCAAGTTGTTTGAATCGCACCAAACCATGTGGTGCATCTTGCAAATTTATAGGATGCAGCATTGGTTGTGCGTCACTTGATGTGGAGTGCACCGGTAAAACACAAAAATAAAAATTCCTACTTTTTATGCTCTTTATAATATTAGGAGGAAGCATAAATTCACAATATAAGTGCATTGATAAGAGATTTTTATATATGAAAATTTCTCAAGTTCGTTGATGCTCTAGGAAAACACAAAAATAAAAAATTCCTTCTTTTTATACTCTCTATAATATAAGGAGGCACCATATATGGTGATTTTTCATAGTATAAGTGCACTATTGATAGCTTTTTACATAAAAAGAATTCTTGAATTCGTCGATGCTCTATGAAATGTACAGAGGCATTATTAGGTGTGCCTCCATACACACCAAGTAGGCTATTAGTGGTGCCTCTATACATAACAAGTACATTGTCCAGTTGAGATCGCAGTGGTATGGAAATACTCTCAGTGAGTGTATGGACGAATGGAACAGCAGGCCTGAAAATTCAAAAAAACTACCTTTGTTGGTTTGTTGGCACCTTTGGTTGGTTCATAACAGAATCCTCTTTGAAGGAAAAAACCCATCAGCAAGGGTGACTGCCCACATGGCCTTGGGTGCTCTTGGAAATGTATCAGTGAATGAAAAAGAGAAGAATTTAAAAATAAATTCTATATTTTTTATGAATGGCTATTCAATGGCCTTTTTTGATGGAGCATCGAAGGCAGGTGGCACAAATTGTGGGGCAGGTGGTGTTATTAAGTCATGCTCATTGAAGGAATATAGTTGGTTTTTAAATTGTGGGGAGGGAACAAACACCAAAGCGGAGCTGATGGGAACGTGGGATGCTCTTTTTATTGCCAAACACTTAGATATCAGCGATATCAAGTTATTTGGTGATTCAAAAGTAATAATTGACTGGTTAAAAAAAAAAAAAAAACTCTGGGCCATAAATATTGAAGGATGGAAAAGTAAAATTACTAATTTGGTCGCCACCTTCAGGATTATTCACTTTCAGCACATTTACAAAGAGAAAAATATGGAGGCAGATCTTTTATGTAAGAAAGCCCTGACGACGGTGAGCGGGAGACTTTTCTATCATTCCTGGGACGGAGTTGTTGCTAGAAATATCCAGCATTTTGATATTTTCTAACTGCATCTATTGAGTAGGGTCTCTTTGTATTGTTTAGAACAAAATTGTGATATTTAGTGCTTTGGAGGAGCCTTTTTATTTTGTTTTGATTATGTTGGCCTTTGTTTGGAGGACATGTCTCATCCCTCTTGTAGAGTGTTTGGCAAATCTTTTGCCCATTGGAACTGGAAATATTGACGGAGCTTGTATGAAAAATTATATTATTAATATAATCAGTGTGAATTTTCTGCGGGAAAAAAAAGTGCATTGTCCAGTCAACTTTAAACGATACATTTTCCCACGATTATCGATGCATCTATAAATGTGCAATGCCACCATCACCGATGCTCTTGTACCTCACAAGTGCACTGTTGAATCCAAATAATAAATATAATTTTCATGCTTTATCATTGTGTGATATTAGACTAGGAGCCACGGTTCAAAATGTAATAATGTAGTGTAAATGCACAAGTGAGCACATTTTTAAATTTCTCGCTTTTGTTGGTGCTCTTGTGGATTTAAGGAAGCACCATTACCAGTTCTCTTGCACATCATAAGTGCACCATTAATCCTAGGTATGAAATAAATTTTCCTATCTTGTTGGTGCATTTCAAAATGTATGGATGTGTCATTGGTGGTTCATTAGAATATACAAGGTGCACCGTAGTGGTGTCAGTGCACCTATACAAATAGTTTAAGGTGAAATTTTGTAACTAGATGACGGTACAAGGAAGAATTTTAATAGTTAAAAACCTACATAAACATTGAATTCAAGGACCATAAAGAAGTGAAATGTGTAAAGCAATGGAAGAGACTCATAAACACCTTGTATTTGAATACTTGTTATATTCCCAAGTATGGAAGTATGCTTTTGAAGAGATTGGAAATAGATTATATCCTCCATTGACTTGGAATGAGATGTTCACAACTTGTCATCAAAAATATAAAGGTGACTTCTTAAATAAACCCATTTTTAAAAGGGCTTAGATGGAAATGCCCAAAAATTTCCATTGGGAAATATGGCTATCAAGAAACAAGCGTATTTTTCACCAAGAAAGTATTCCTCCTAGAACAAAAACAACTAAAGCATGTGGGATTATTTCAGAAGTAATCTAGGTTAAAGGGGTAAAAGGACATAATGTTATGATGCCAGACCTGGAAGAAAAGAACTAGCTTAAAGACCTTATGAAGGGAGAAATGTCCCAGCCAATAAGCATTGTTAAAAGACCCAACCATGGTGGAAAATTCGATTGGAACCTATCCTAGAAAGAGTTTACTCTCTTCTTTGATGAGGCCTTGAAGGAAAAACTATGAGTGGTAGGTGGAGTGGGNTTAGATTCTTGGACCAACTCCCATTAAAAGGTAAGTGTTCTATCGTTGTTTATGAATATGCAAATTAGTGTTATTATACAAATTAATGTTATTCTATGTTAGTATTTTGCTTGCTACATGTGATTATGCTTGAATTTGGTCATGGGAATTTAGTTGCCATGAAATTCTATTGATCTAGGCTTGTTTATTTCCATTGCATTTTAGTTATTACAGTCGTGCATGAATTTATATTCATTCAGGTCCTCTCTAGGAGACTCTTTATTAGTATTATGGAGATATGGCTTCTAAAGATCCAAGTTTGAAAGCTTGTGTCATAGCTACATGTACCATGGCTAAGAGAGTTGAGCAGGGATTCCACATCAGTCTATAGCCAATAAATACAATGTAATCTTGGGTGGAGACACAAATTTGACAATGAAGGTGGGGGAATTCTAGGGGAGTGCAAAACAAGATCTATTGACAGAATATTTCATTAAAATGTTTTAGGGGATAAGGTCGTGTGATGTGGAACAAATCAACATATTCCCTAATTGTTGGAATTTTATAAAAGGAAAGGAAGGGGTTTCAAATAGATAGATTTTTAGTTGCATAAAAAATACTAGAGGTGAAAAGACTAAAAACTTGGGTAGGGATGGGGTGATCTTCAAATGACTTACCTTTTTTCTTCAGTAGGAGAAATATGAGATTGAACTCTTAGGGCCCTTCAAATTTAATCATAGATGACTAGAAGAAGAGGGTTTTATGAATATGGTGATCCAAAATTGGAGGAGATACAAACCTAATTCAAGGGAGACAAACATGTATCAATTTACAAAGAACTTGAAGAAAGTGAAAAAATTAGTCGCAGATGTTGGGTATGTGTTATATTATTTGTACGACCAACCCCATTTGTTGCATTGGGCTTGGCATAGGGGGGGGGTTCCGTCCGGGGGATTGCAAAGGGGCGGAACCCTGGAAAAAAAAAATGGGGCAGTTTTGCGTTCTTTTTTAGTGATTTTCACTTTTGGCAGTTTTGTGATGCATTCGTAGATTTATGGCTTAGCCCATGGTTTTCTAATTTTGATTATGGAATTAGGGTTAAAGTCTAATAGAGTTCAATGGATTAGGGGTTTTGAATTCCGCGAGATCCTATATATATTGTATTATAAACAATGAAGTTAGAGGATGATGAATAAGAATTAGAGGTGTGGCTCTAAACAAGTTGTTGGTTTTCCCAGTTTGGGTTTCCACGGTAAATCTCTATGTATACGTGTGATTTCAATTGTGTTATTTTTTGTTTTTTTAAGAATCTATGTGTGCATTGCATTAATGTAAAAATTTTAAAATTACAGCAGAATGGGCTAAGAAAAAGGATCAAATACACTAGAAGAAACTAATAGATAATATGAAATAGATCAAGCAATTGTTTGAGAGTAATAGGATAGGGATATTTATAGAGGAGGATAACACTAAACTAAAATTATTAGAAGAAATAAAAAGGAGTTTGCTAGAACTGGAAGAAGACGAGTAGAGATTAAAGAGTGGGGCTATCTAGTTGACAAAAGGTGATGAGAATACTAAATTCTTTCATAACTATGCAAAACATAGAAAGAATATACACTACAAGGAAAACACCTTCTAGAAGAGGTTTTTGTGAAGCCTCCCCAAAAGTTTCTCTCTTGTCCATTTATAGTGGAGGTAGGTGGCCATATATTTTAGTAGAGATTTTTTCATCAATGTGTTTAAATCATATCTAGTGCATTGATGTGCTCATATACCTGGTGCACTAGTGCATTAAATAACCATGTGCATTGAAGTTCAGTATAGCTAGTGTGTGATAAAAATATCAATTTATTTTAATTTTAAACATACTCTAATTGGTGTGTTTAAAATTTATAAGCACTCTAGTGCATTACTATCTACAATGTGCCAAATGAGGTTTACACATTTTGCTATATAATAGTGGTTTTTATTTAAAAATATATAAAACTTATCGGTGCACTCCCATAAAAAGAGCACCAGTGTATTCCCTATATAGGTGAACCAGACAACATTTCATTAGTCTATGATTATACTCATTACAATGTGTCATTAGACCATGAGCACACTGGTGCATCAATATGTAAGAAGCATTGAAGTAGGCTTAGACATTTTTTTATAAGCATACATGTTGATTTAAACAAATTTCAAAAATTAATCTATGCAATTAATAGCTTTGACACTCACCAGTGCACCCCAAGAAATGCCACACCAGTCTATAAATTTCTAAAAAAACTAATGACATGCCAAGAATATTGTAATGCACCAATGCATCTTACTATCAGGCGCACCAAGGTATAGTAAACAAAAAATACCGAACCATAATTCATTTTTACATTTCCTTCATTAATTCCAACTATACAAGCAACAATGCTCACCATCCTTGTACGGCCATCCTATTGTTGGTGGTATTGTGTTGTCAGATTCTTCAAGTAATTCACTTCACTAATGTATTTTGTTCAATTTCAAAAATTTTAAAACAATAGCATATTTTCTTTTTTATCTGTGTGGCAACAATGCCTCCTCAATAAGAAGAGTCCAAGTAAATTGTTTATTGTTTCCTCATTTTCATTTTTTACGAATTAAAGTTTAGAATTTGGCTTAATTTTTCCTTTTTTCAAATAAATAAATAAATTCCACGTTGTGCATTCAAGTTGTTTGAATCGCACCAAACCATGTGGTGCATCTTGCAAATTTATAGGATGCAGCATTGGTTGTGCGTCACTTGATGTGGAGTGCACCGGTAAAACACAAAAATAAAAATTCCTACTTTTTATGCTCTTTATAATATTAGGAGGAAGCATAAATTCACAATATAAGTGCATTGATAAGAGATTTTTATATATGAAAATTTCTCAAGTTCGTTGATGCTCTAGGAAAACACAAAAATAAAAAATTCCTTCTTTTTATACTCTCTATAATATAAGGAGGCACCATATATGGTGATTTTTCATAGTATAAGTGCACTATTGATAGCTTTTTACATAAAAAGAATTCTTGAATTCGTCGATGCTCTATGAAATGTACAGAGGCATTATTAGGTGTGCCTCCATACACACCAAGTAGGCTATTAGTGGTGCCTCTATACATAACAAGTACATTGTCCAGTTGAGATCGCAGTGGTATGGAAATACTCTCAGTGAGTGTATGGACGAATGGAACAGCAGGCCTGAAAATTCAAAAAAACTACCTTTGTTGGTTTGTTGGCACCTTTGGTTGGTTCATAACAGAATCCTCTTTGAAGGAAAAAACCCATCAGCAAGGGTGACTGCCCACATGGCCTTGGGTGCTCTTGGAAATGTATCAGTGAATGAAAAAGAGAAGAATTTAAAAATAAATTCTATATTTTTTATGAATGGCTATTCAATGGCCTTTTTTGATGGAGCATCGGAGGCAGGTGGCACAAATTGTGGGGTAGGTGGTGTTATTAAGTCATGCTCATTGAAGGAATATAGTTGGTTTTTAAATTGTGGGGAGGGAACAAACACCAAAGAGGAGCTGATGGGAGCGTGGGATGCTCTTTTTATTGCCAAACACTTAGATATCAGCGATATCAAGTTATTTGGTGATTCAAAAGTAATAATTGACTGGTTAAAAAAAAACAAAAAAAAAAAACTTTGGGCCATAAATATTGATGGAAAAGTAAAATTACTAATTTGGTCGCCACCTTCAGGATTATTCACTTTCAGCACATTTACAAAGAGAAAACTATGGAGGCAGATCTTTTATGTAAGAAAGCCTTGACGACGGTGAGCGTAAGACTTTTCTATCATTCCTGGGATGGAGTTGTTGCTGGAAATATCCAGCATTTTGATATTTTCTAACTGCATCTATTGAGTAGGGTCTCTTTGTATTGTTTAGAACAGGATTGTGATATTTAGTGCTTTGGAGGAGCCTTTTTATTTTGTTTTGATTATGTTGGCCTTTGTTTGGAGGACATGTCTCATCCCTCTTGTAGAGTGTTTGGAAAATCTTTTGCCCATTGGAACCGGCAATATTGACGGAGCTTGTATGAAAAATTATATTATTAATATAATCAGTGTGAATTTTCTGCGGGAAAAAAAAGTACATTGTCCAGTCAACTTTAAACGATACATTTTCCCACGATTATCGATGCATCTATAAATGTGCAATGCCACCATCATCGATGCTCTTGTACCTCACAAGTGCACTGTTGAATCCAAATAATAAATATAATTTGCATGCTTTATCATTGTGTGATATTAGACTAGGAGCCACGGTTCAAAATGTAATAATGTAGTGTAAATGCACAAGTGAGCACATTTTTAAATTTCTCGCTTTTGTTGGTGCTATTGTGGATTTAAGGAAGCATCATTACCAGTTCTCTTGCACATCATAAGTGCACCATTAATCCTAGGTATGAAATAAATTTTCCTAGCTTGTTGGTGCATTTCAAAATGTATGGATGTGTCATTGGTGGTTCATTAGAATATACAAGGTGCACCGTAGTGGTGTCAGTGCGCCTATACAAATAGTTTAAGGTGAAATTTTGTAACTAGATGACGGTACAAGGAAGAATTTTAATAGTTAAAAACCTACATAAACATTGAATTCAAGGACCATAAAGAAGTGAAATGTGTAAAGCAATGGAAGAGACTCATAAACACCTTGTATTTGAATACTTGTTATATTCCCAAGTATGGAAGTATGCTTTTGAAGAGATTGGAAATAGATTATATCCTCCATTGACTTGGAATGAGATGTTCACAACTTGTCATCAAAAATATAAAGGTGACTTCTTAAATAAACCCATTTTTAAAAGGGCTTAGATGGAAATGCCCAAAAATTTCCATTGGGAAATATGGCTATCAAGAAACAAGCGTATTTTTCACCAAGAAAGTATTCCTCCTAGAACAAAAACAACTAAAGCATGTGGGATTATTTCAGAAGTAATCTAGGTTAAAGGGGTAAAAGGACATAATGTTATGATGCCAGACCTGGAAGAAAAGAACTAGCTTAAAGACCTTATGAAGGGAGAAATGTCCCAGCCAATAAGCATTGTTAAAAGACCCAACCATGGTGGAAAATTCGATTGGAACCTATCCTAGAAAGAGTTTACTCTCTTCTTTGATGAGGCCTTGAAGGAAAAACTATGAGTGGTAGGTGGAGTGGGAATAATCCATTATCTTGAGGGATAAACATAAATAAGTTATGAATGGGGCCTTTGAGAAGCAACAAATAATCATACTGAGAGCTTGGTCAGGTACCAAGGGTATGATATCCTCAACTCAAGACAAATGCAAGACTTGATAGTCATAGGGGACTCTTCTTTGATCATAAGACACATGAAAAAACCATCTATTGTAGTGTATATCATATCAAGAATACACCAGGAGGCAAAAAAATTTGAATCTGATGAGTATAAGAATATGTTGAGGGCTTGAAATCAACAATTAGACCATTTGGCCAATGAGGCTTCTCACTTGGAAGAAGGAAAATTAATAGTAAAAGTTGGGGTGTTAGATAATATAATTCCATAACAATGTAAACCATGATTAAACCAAAGTTTGAAATTATAAGTGGAGGATCGACATCAATGAAACCAAACAATGCCAACTAGTGATGAAACTTAATGGGAAAGGATAGACTTTTATTCCCTTTGACTTTATGTAAGCTCCCACACTTCTCACCTAATGGAGGAGAAACATTATATGTCTACAATTGTTAATATGCCAAACAAAGGTGGAAAATGTTAGGATATTTATACACTTAGGAGTTAGTTAAGATCTACTTGGTCTAATATGTCGTTAGGTAAAAGTGTGTTTCTTTAGTATGCATTAGTATGCATTTGTAGTTAGGCAATC